>JAVJAQ010003372.1:0-195068 GCA_032362365.1 Zygogramma bicolorata | reverse complement strand
AAATCGAATAATCGGCATTATTAATGAAATATCATTCGAGTCTGAGGAAACGTTACACTTTGCACTATTCTTTTTAAGCGTCGCATTATTGTATTCATACATATAAGTGAGGCATTGTAATTATTGTAAACAAACTATGACAGTGGTCAGGTAATAACTATGTGCTGTGAACTTCAATTGGTGTTTTTGTTTTCATTCTGTTTTTATTGTGGTCAACGTGATGATTTTCGAGGTTATCCTGTAATTGTGGATGTGAATGTAAATTGGACGATTTGTTAAGGTGTTTATATCGCACATGAAATTACGCTAGTTCTAAGAATCCTTTTTGATTCTCTCGATTTGAATGATAACGTTCCTATATCCCGACCGGGATTTGAAATTTGGTATACTATATAATTTCTTTTGTAGTTTCAAATTCTACACCAAAGTATGATTTATTCATGCTAATAGACCAATTAAATTGTTCAAAACATTTATGTACTTTTCTCAATATGTCGCGTCGTTATGAAATGGAGCACATTCAAGGGAAACTTCAAAGCCCTGATAATCATAAACGAATGGCGATTTGAAATTTCAAAATATCTAATGCTAATGGCATGAAAAATAGAAATCAGAATGTACTTGAATAAAGAAAATTACTATAGAGCATATTTTTTTATCTAGAAATATGTCCCCTCCTAATTCTTGCGATACTTACTGACGTTACTTTCCGAATACGATAATTCCCTTGTATATGACTAATGTGCCGAATAGAAACAGTCACAAAGAGGCGGTATTGAAACATCACCTCGCTTAATACAATGTATACTTCTTTACCACACATAGTTGCATCCTAATAACGTGAGAAGAACAGTTTTTATGCGAAGAAACCACTGAAATGTTTGAAATATAAGCCTGCCACTTTTATGTTTTGGTCATGTTATATGGTATTGTTCCAGGAGTTTATAGTGAAAACACATAAGTGTGACGTCACTCGTCGCAGAGAGAGGGGTATCTACTTTTTTCAAATTCAAAAGGAGGTGGCGTGTGAAACTTCAGAGAGTTCAATAATAGTTTCATTCAAAACTCACTTCAATTCATCTAATTTCTTACAATAAGAGATCATTTTACAAATTCGTTCCTTATATTACGGAATGTTTCCGTGGTAACTTATACCATCGAAAATAATTTTTTTACTCCCACTGGTGGCTGACGTTTATTCACAACAGACGTGTATTGTAAGTGAGCCTTCACATAACTTGTCAGGATTGTGGCTGATGAAAAAGTATTCGTCTCAGGAATAAGGCCAATTACGTGCATTCGCGAATTACCGCACTAGGCTAACGCCTCGTGCTCACAATTTTCCGCATGTGCGTAGTTGGCACTTATCCTCCCCGTTACGTAATATTCTATAAGATACTGTCGAACCGTTTTTCCATCAAAAACATCTGAACATTCTTGTTTGATAAAGCTATTGCCTAAGTCAAGCACTTGTTAGTGTTCTGTGAACTTTTTTATTTCCTAGTGTATTTTTTTTACTGTTCGTTTTCGAAGATTATCATTTCATCAATGGTTCGCTCTCGACCTTGGGACGAAAAAGTTGAAGCAGCATTATTTCAATTATCACAATGCGAATAAAGTTATCAGCAAGCGGTTTCCTGATAATCCAATATGTCAAAAGTACATAAGAGAACTGGCCAGTAAGTCAATATGCCCAAGTGCGATGAGAGCTCAAAATACTCGACCTCTTTCACCTACAGATGAAAACAGTGGTCAGTGTCAGTAAGTTTCAAAGAACTGGTTGTTTCTGTACATTACACAACCACATTCTTGTCCAGAACTCATGAATATGATAAAGGGGGCTTGCAACGAAATTACTTCAGAAGTATTCCATAATATAAGAAATGAATGTTTATATTTTTTGAGATGAATTGGAGTGAGTTTTGAATGGAATGTTCATTGATATTTCGATATTTATCGTTTGGATTCTCAACAATAAAATAATACTGCTAATGACTCGCTAGTTCGGTTTAAAAAGTTAAGTATCGTTGGATAGATAACTAATAGATCTTCCAAACGAAATATCACAATCCCTTCTTTTCATTTGAAAAAAGTTGAAATCGCCCTCTCGGCAACGAATGACGTTACACAATAGCTATTCACATAACAAGGGAGGAAAGTGCTACTTTTCCTCTCGAGGATGACGTTAACTGCCCGACGCGCATTCCAGGGGAAAAAAGCAATTCACCCCAATGTTGTACATATGATTTTTCCGCCTCCCTCAAATAACAAGTCATTTTTAAATAATTCATTTTCGAAAGTAACAAGGAAAATTTATTGAAGAACTAAAACCAAGAAGTAGGTACAATATAGCATGCTACTGAAATTCAGAAAATGGGGAGAACCTATAAAGAAAAAGGAATCAAAAAAGCTGTCGAAGCCGGTATTGGAACCAACGCCTACAATGCCTACAAACCTATCATGAAAAATAGTGAGCGGTGCACCAACTCGTTGCGCTATCGGGACTCCCAAGCAATTTTTGCAGAATCATGAACATAGCGTATTTATGTAGCTTAACTATAATATTTGCTGTTTGACTTTTATTTTCTTAATGTATTTACTTCTTGAAAATATCTTACTTTTACTTATGCCGTTATTTCATAAGCTTTTCATTATATCATAGCGTCACTTTTACTTTTCCTCCCTATGAAGGAAAAGTACGACTTTGTTTCCTACAACAAGGCCATGAAATGTATACTTTGGATAGAGGTAGATGAAAAATATTTTTTCACTATAAAGTACTAGAATGATGACATTGAACGTAACTTTGTCCAACCTTGATATTACTGATATTACTGCTGCACAGTATGGAATGAAACCTGAGATTCTGCTCGAAGGAGCGTGGAACATTGGCTTTCCTGCGTGAGATTTTTGAAGTCTCTTCCTTTATTTCACAAACTGTAACACCTTACGCAACATATAAGTTGTTTCATCTATTTTTTACATCATGTAGACAAAGGTGGGATATAGGACTGAGCTAATTCAGAAATACTCAGTTTCATTCCTAATATATTTCGGTTGAAAAATATTCGATTCTCAACAATTTTTTTGAGGTTGTCAATACAACATTTGGTCACTCTACTTATTACTAGTCGTGTATTGATCTTTCAATAATATGGAAGAAAGTTTGCTCAAACAATAAAATGCAGTTTCTTCATAGAAATCTTCCTGACACTTTATCGAAGTGGTTTTTTGTCTTTCAAGAGACGCTTAGTGAAAAGCCCTTTATCAAATATCCAAGGCAACGGCACGTCAAGTAAATGTCGCAGAGGAAACCAGATGGCGAGTGGTAATCTGGGCCTTGGAGTGGTACAGTCCCCTCGTATCGGCCGAATTGACCACAAGTAGCAATGGGTGTAGTTGTTTTCTGACAGGTATCACCCCACAAACTTACTGTTTAGTTGAGACTGGCCTGAACGAATTGTTCAAAAGATGAATTGATTCATCGCCTGTTTTCAAGTATGCTCACCGACTAGGTCGAATGTATTCACCTTTCACTAATAACTCCTCATGATATGGTTTATGCCTCTGATCCCCCATGCGAGACTCATTAAATCAATTGATAATCAATTCCTCGTCCATTTCTGCTATTTGCGTCTCGTTGGAACGAAAAATCGGATCGAAACCAAACATGTTTGGTTCAGGGAGCTATCAGTCCGATGTCGGGCGTTGTCGTCTTTGTCGAAAGACATCAAAAGCTTGAGTTTGTTCTCAATCCGACGTCGTGGAGATGGAGCCTAAAATCGTATTTTATTGGCCATCCGTAAAGTTCAAAGTACATTCCCCAAGTAATTATGGCAAATTCGTAGTGTTTGAAAATTGGGCATTGCATATTATTTTGATTTTCATCTCATTTAAATGGTTTGTAATGATCATCTAGTCCTCAATCGTATATTATAAAATATTTGTGTTTTGGAACAAACCGGTTGTAAAAATTGTATTTAAGATTACACAGATTTGTTCCAAATGAACTATTTCACACCGGAAGTTGAGCGGTTAGTGGAAAATAAAAATAGATATTTAATTTGTTGACAGCTTCATCAGAATTTGCCGTCTAATAACCAATTACTCTGTGAAACTCATCATTAAAGTAACTAGGGATTTTTTCTTTGGAGAATTGCCTCATTGTGAAACATCGATTTAATTCGTTTGTATTCAGTCCGGTTTTTTTTCGGAGCGACAGCAGAATGTTTTATTCGTGCATGATTTTGTCTCAAAAGTACATTTTGTATTTCGAAACGTGAGTACGAATCTTATATCACAATATTATTAATATCCTCAAGTATGTATGAAACGTATACAAGTCTGTATAACGCGAAGCAAATTCGGAATATCCTATTCGACAGGTCTCTACGGCTGATTTCCAGGATTCGATCTGAATACTCCAAAAATACATCTAATCTATTACTATGTTTCTTCTCGTATTGAGAGTTCGGCTCCAAAAATGAAAGTCAAGAGGCTTGGAATGCATGTATTACGGAATAGACCGAGCGGTCGCGACAGATTTTTTGGACCAATTTTTTACAGTATGCCTTCGGGAGAGGAACTAATCAAAGCTCGAATAAGTCGGTCATCCAAAAAAATTTACGCGCTCCGTGATACTTCATATAGAAACCAGGATTTTTCTTTGTTGAGTTCAAGACTAATTTTGGACAACTTTCTACAGGTTGCCTTGCAATCGTTTCACATGAAAACATCGTAAAAATCACAAAATTAATGAAGGCATACTGTCTCAAACTCTACTAGAAGTGTTACGAAAAAATTTAATAAGAACTAACTTTCTACAGAATGCCCAATGAAATCTCATCTGATTTCATCGTGGGATCAATAAAAATATTCGAGGCATACTGTTTGGCAAGATAATTTTTTTTGTTATCACTTTCGAATGCTACAATGAATCAAGTTGATTTTTAGAAATAAAAAAACTAATGTCTATTCAATTTCGGCCATATTTTTATTACTCAAATAATTTTTCTACTGATCACCGAGAAATAAAAAAAGATCCTATATATTCATCAGTATTTTTCTAAGAGTCTACAGTGAGGTTGGCTATGCATTGTATATTTTGTAAAAGACTTGGCTCTCATCAAAAACTATAAATCGTTCTCAGTCAAAGTGTTCAATTTGAACTCTTTGCTAGTACAGAGTCCTAAAATTAAATGTGGAATTCATCGATTTACTGCAAACGCAGTGCATGATTCATCACTTGATGGTCCTTTATCTTTTTTATTTCCATCAGGTTTTACTGAAAATTATTCCATTCTTGTGACTGAAACTCCAGTAACTGATCAAAAATATACAGAGTAGCTTAAGGAGTTTATCTATAGCGAACATCGATATTGTTATATGCGACGTAACCGACGAAACTCTCTCCAACCCAGCACTGCTGATCCAATATTTTGCATTCTTCGAAAACTTTTATATTCGACATATTATGTCGCTGAATCTACTCCAAAAATATAAAAGGTCAATTTTTCTGTTTATTTGAAACCCTGTAGAAAGATAACTCACTGATCACAAAACATAGCCGAAATGAAGGTAAGTTAACATAGTCGTGAGTTTCATGATTTCAGAAAATAGGAAGAAGTCACTGAAGAATTATCTTACAACAGAAAAGTGAAATTGATCCGAACTAAGATTTTACATTCGACTCCAGCATATTTCGAAAGTTAGTAAATATGGATACAAGGTCCAAATTGGAATAACGAGTGATATTCGACACGCTTACCATTTCTCGATTCTCAGGTATTTTCTCGAATGACTGAATATTCTGTGTATATCTCTCAAAATATTCCGAACATGCTCATTCAGATCCCCTGTGAATCCGTAAATATTGAACTCAGGAAGTTTTTTAATGAGAATAGTTCAAATAACGTACCATTAATTAAAACATACTAGAAATTCTAGCGGGCACCCTTTTAATGAATTGAAGAGTCGGCTCGAACAACGTTGTAACTTACATTGCTCCAACTCTTCAGGAGGGGCAAGAATCTATATACGTTTCATTTGAACTTCAAAATGGAAAAACGTTGTATAATCATGACAGTAACAACGGTGTTTCATACTGTTAGGCATAACTATACACGATATATCCATAGTTTAGTCTATAAAGTCTTTTATACATGAAAAATTTGGAATAACGTTGTAACTGCTTTGTAACTTACAACGTTTTTCCATAACTTGCGCTTTCTGCAATATATTATAAAGTCTGGGATACAGAATAAAAAACGTGGCGAACTGATATACCAAACAACAAAGCCAACTGTTATGTAAAAACCTCTCTAAAAATCAACATAACTAACTGAAAGAATAAGAACTAAGTCTATACTGTATCTTACTTGAATATTTTTTCAATGTAGAACAAATGGAAGAACGAACAAATTCATTTATAATCCTAATACTCAAAGTATAATTGAAATTTCCGCACCAAAATAAAGCAATCACAGCGTTTTTCGACTTATCTCTTCTGGCGGGACTATTGCCGGCATAATCTTCTTCCTTTTGATTAGATATTCTTCTACTTTGTCTCTAGGTAACTTTGACTTATCGTTTCGCCACTGAGCTGATTTGCGTTTTTTACCACGATTTAATGTATTTTGTAACGAAGCCGATACATTTAGCACAGACATGATGCAAAAAATGCAGCAACATACGCCCAAATAATCTCGTGCACACTAACAACGTTGTTCCGCGGAAGTCGGCAATTTTTCAGCTTTTTTTTTAATATTTCTCGCCTGAAGCGAAGCTAATCATTGTTTTGCTGCGGACCATTTTGTATTTTATTATAACGTTTTTTTCAGTATCATATCACTTATAAACCTAAACGAGCAATTTTGAAACGATCAATGACTGTATTATTCTGAATGCATTATTCCTACACAAACACAATTGAGTAGGCGGCACTATGAAAATATTCAATAAGGATTGAAACAACACGAGTCTATCGGTTGATGAAACGCACTTGATTTATATCATTTCATTCACCTGAAATGGCCAGAATGACACATTCTTCTCATGTCTTTATAACTAACATGATATTTTGTATTTTTCATAGGTTTATGAATATTGTATCCGGTGATCATAATGTGAAATGGGTGAAAAACAAAGTTTTCATCTCCCAATCAAACATCGAAAAATTGAATTTTAAAGAAATAATAGTTTATTCATGAAACCATCATAATCAGAATTATCAGTTTTATTCTATTTGCAACTAATTTGAAACTCACAATGGTAACTGTGTATTACGAGCGAAAAAACAAGTTTTTCGATCAAATGTGAAAAATGCGATCCAAGACGTGTGTCGATATTCACAACACAATCAAAAAACAATTTTTGGCAGTGTGTCATACACTATTTTTCAGTCGATTGTGATATTTTCGCATCAGGCATAAATACTGGGAAATGCTCCCATATAAATCACTATATTATATTCATTTTAGCGTAGACCAGTGGTTCCTAAAGTTGTCACCCACCTCTAGGAAATTTAACCATTACCAATATGAATTTTCCAAAAAAAAAACAAACGTCAAATATAATTTTCAATACTCAAGCTGGATTCAGACAGATCCGAAATCCGATGGTACGTCGATCCACTTTCAATCGAATAACTAGGTACATCAAAAAGTTATTTCTATGGGAAGGATGAAATTTTTTCCTGTCTGTCGCCATAACAGTTTTGACATCAACTTCAACTCGAGTTACTTTTAATCTTAGTGCGTTTGATTTGTCCAATTTATTTCGGTATTTGGGGCCCACTAAAAACTCACTCGCGCCCCAGTGTAGACAATGACGAAAGAAAAAGCTCCTACCTACTAGGAATAACTTTCAACACTGTAAACATATATAATGGGCGTTTTTAAATATTAGTATACTCCACAGAGATCGCTGGGCATATACGTTATTATTTCTGTGCCAAGATGGATTGGAAGAGCTGTATCAAGGGCTTGTTCCATTGAAGTCCACGTAGATTGTGATGATAACTTGTTTTCAGCTTACGGCAGTGGTAGTCACGGTCATAAGGAACTTGAGTGAAATGCGCGTCAGATGTTGATTTAGGTGACTTGTGCAAAGTTATGTATTGTTATTATTGTAATAGAGCATCTAATTGATCCATAGTGAACCGAATTACATTCCCAACAATGTAATTTTTTTGGAGAGTAGAAAACCTCAGCTTGAAAAGAGTTTTTGGTCCGCCGGGCCAAAAATTTGACAAACGAGCAACCTTTTGCACAAAAATCCTTGTACCAAATATGTTATTTTTTAACACAATCGATAAACAATAATATACTTCATGGTAGCCTTTAATATATCATTCATTATTTTCATACATGGCTGTTATTATGCTAATTAGGAACTTGAGTATTTTTGTGGAGAGAATGATATTTGATGAATTATTAATAGGTACGTGTATATCATCCAAACACGTTTGATTCATTCTCAAAAAGGAAGAAAAAGTCCATTTAAAACAGGTACTCTCCCCTGTCTATATGGCGATGACAGGTACTGGGTTACATAGAAATCACTTTTTCTTGCTCAATTCGTATACCAAGCATATGAAAATTGAATCAATCAGTATCTGTATTAGATGGACTTTTTCTTCTATTTTTCAAATGTATCAAACATCTTGGAATGATATACACGTACCTATCAACAGAGAGTGTTTGTAATTTTTTTTGATGTTATTCTTTCATAGAAGTTCTAATTTCCATTTTTTGATTCGGAAAAGAAAAAAAGTCGAAAAATAATAGATCAAATTCCATTCTCTCCACAAAAATACCTAAGTTATTAATTATTATTATAATGGTGGCTGATGGCTGGTTTTCATATAAATTAATGTCACCGAAATGTCAAGTGAAACTGATGTCAGACTTGTCACGAATTGAATATTTCAGAATTGACCCTCCTACCCATTGAACAGCTTAAGAGATAATTTCATCTTTTTGAAACGAGATCTTGTATGGTTTGGTCTCGGTAGTGTAGTGGTTAGCATATCTGCCTATCAAGCGGAAGGCCGGGGTTCGAATCCTCGCCGGGCCACCGTGCTGGGTGATCGCACGTTAAAAGGTAAGGCCTCGTTGATCCATTGCTCGCACAAGTTTCGACTTCTGAGGGTTGACGTTCGTCAGCTGGTTAAGGCTACTTGCACACACACCGATCTTGGACGGCCGATTTTATACCGGTCGTCCAAATTCCAATAGTGAACCACATGTGGGAACGGGACCTGGCACACACGCCGACCGCTGATCGGTGCCGGTAAAATATCGGTTAGCAGCCGTCCACTGCCACTGCATGGCCGGCATTACCGGGAGGTAGTGGCGTACGTAACTAAATACACGCTTGCACACCCACCGATTGTTTACCGGCAATTATACATTTTTTTTCAATAACCTCGTGTCACGACAACAAAGCAACTGATTGTTCGACCGGTAAAAATCCGGTGAGTCTGCAAGCACCTGCTACCGATAAAATATCGGCCGATTTTATACCGGCCGTCCAAAATCGGTGTGTGTGCAAGTAGCCTAACGGAACGAACAATTGTGAACAATTTTGAACAACAATTTTTGAAAGAAATATTTTCCTGTTGAGTGAGATTTTTTTCTGCAAATAGCTCTCTATTTTGCATCGGAAGTTTTAACAAGAAATAATTTCCCAAAATAATTTAAATATCATACCTATGAAAAGTTTCGGAAATTCCATTTTTTCCTATAACACGTTTATCTCGTCTATTTCACGATGACATTTGATAAGAGAGGAACAAACAGATAATATTAGGATGATAAATATTGTTCATTAGAAAAAATGTGAGAGAATAAAAAATCCCACGCTGATGTAATGGGAATTTCATTAATACTAATTATGAGTTGTAATATTTCTTTCATATATAATTCGAGATTTGTATGTGAATAACACAAAAAATTGGAATTGATACCAGTACACAAAATCTCAATAATTCAACATTCGAGCTACTATTTTTTCATCCTCCTATTTTTGCTCCGTATTTATGATAGATTTTTGTTATAAATGACGTTATAATGGAATAATATTAACTGAGTCAACCACAAAGTCATTGAGCACCATGAAAACATTCTTATTAATTCAATCCCAACTTTTATGATTATTTATCAAGGAGGCAATATATTTTCGTCATTTGCTTTTTTAGGTTTAGCAATTAATATTTTTGTTGTGATGCTCGATCTTGAAAATTGACCGTGGTTAGTGGTATTTCTTCACACTTGATTTGTTTATTTCATGGGCTCGGTAACATTTTTTACGGGTGATGACATTGTTTTTTAAGTGTTCACCAGACTAGACTGGTATTCGGTATTGACAAACATTAATATTTGAGACTCATCATGTTTTCAAGGGAAATTGTCGCAAAAACATAACTCTTTGGTTAGGACATTTCTTCTCTCAAAATGGTGTAATTTTACTAGGAGAGTGTTGCCTTGAGTGGCAAGCGTAGATAATGACGAACGCCCCGTGAAGGGAAGGGAGTCTGCCACTTCAAATAACATCCCTAATTTTTTCTTAGGTGTGAAAAATCGAATCCTTCGTGTATTTTTACGACGAAAGACCCGCACACGAGTACGCCAACAATGCGAAAAATAATAGAATATTCAACTTTTCGGCCTGAGTTATTCATCAAGAATGCTATTCTAGTAACTCCCTACGCCATTCCTTAGGAATGGTTATTTGCAGACACGTCAACCATGAAATGTGGAAAAATCTTTCTTCGATACGACACAGAAATGAACACACAACCATTTTCTGACTTTTTCTTCTCCGAAACCAAAGAATAAAAAATACAAACTTTTATGAAGGATATTACATCAAGAAAGTTTTTACGAATTCCACTATTGTTATCTACCAAAAAGGTACAGAATTGATTGAATGGGAAAAAATCAGTATTTTACAAACATTTTTGATTAGCGATTTCAGATCTTCAGAAGATCTAGTAACCTGGTAACACTGCGTATTAGTTTTTGGTTGATACAAATTGCTGTTGCCTATCTGAAAATTCTGTAATCTGTTGTCCTAACTATGTTTGTAGGGCGTTATCTTCGGGAATACTGATCCGATCATGAAAATGATTTCACTAACAGAGAGTTACACTATCTGGGAGGGATATAAGCTATGTTTTGTTATGATTGAAAGAAAAATTTAATGGAAATGGTATATGTAAATCAAATCGGAGCGAAGCGGTCAAGATGTGATGCTTTACCGGCGTGCGCTGACTTAACGGTTGGCTTCGATTTAGACCGGGCGGCAGTGGACCAATTTTCACAGTCTGCCTTTGGAAAAGGAAATACTTGAATCTGAAACGATTCATAATCTCCGAAAGAAAATACGCGCTGCCTAGTACTTCATGGCAAACCCAGAATTTGTTCATGATGGAACACACTGTATACTGCCGAAGAGTGTGCCTCGTTATTCTCACGATGAGACTAGTTTCAGTTGTGGTTGTAAAAGGCGTACTGGAAAAAGTTGGTTTTCCCAATACATTCGGAAAATTTGTAAATCACCCTGTGTCATTTAAAATAGTATATCTTCATGATCTTTGTACTTTGATCGATATTTTTATGTGTAACAAATGTGAAAAGGCTTCCATCCAAGTTATTGTTGAACTTAACGAACGCAAATTATTGGTTTCACATGAAGTACCACGCAGCGCGTTTTTTTGTGGATTACGATTAGTTTTAATTTCAATTACCCTTTCCGAAGGAAGGCTGTAAAAAATTGGTTCAAAAAATCTGTCACTTCCGCCCGTTCTAACTGCTACGCGGACGAAGTCGCGGGCAACAGCTAGTGATGAATAAAAGAGGTAATGCTTCCAGTGAATTTTTCGTGATCACTTTTTTCGAAGTCACCCTCACTGGTTTTCCCATTATTCGTTGTTTATTTCTTTCATTCCATGGGATTCCTTTCGGCAAATTCTTGATTTCAAAGTTCCTTTACTAGTTGAATGTTTAGTTATACTAGAGCGTGTGTAGATACATTTTATTCAAGTTCTAGTGAGGTACTTCACCTTATAAAAACTCGAATCTCGTAAATAATTCCATTTTTTCACGATTATTCGATGAACATAATCTCTCGCAATATAAAACCCGCAAAGGTGAAACATCCTGGTAAGATTTGAATGTTTTTGCAAAACTCCAAGTTTTGTCATGTGGAGAATTTTCATTTTACGAATGCAGTAATTATTTCACCATCATCTTGCATTATAATGGATGTATGTGATATTATCATTCAAATATTCATAATTATATCATTCTTATACTCTCTCATCTGCTTTATATTATTTAAACTATTAAAACTTGTCGATAAATCAGAACTGATAATCTGAATCTGATCATAAAATATATTCGAGATTGAAAAAATTTAAATAATTTGAAAAACAATACAAATGAAAAAAAATTAAATGGAATATAATGATAAAAAATAATATGAAGCCAGTATAGCCATACAACATATCGAAGAGAAAGAGTTAAAAGGTTTTTAAAACGGAGTTTCAAGGCAAGTTTCGATCGCTAGTAGCCGCAGACGCCTTTAGTTTATTTATTTTTATATACTGCTAAAACAGTTGAAAACGATTACAGGGTGAGTTGAAGGTGGAATATATCAAATAGTTGAAATATGTAAGAGTAGAAATCTAGAACAGAATAACATACACTCATCAGACACGACGCAGCGAATACTCAGAAAAAAATATAATAAAGTCGGAAATTAAAATACATTGAGCTGAATCAATACGACTGAAACAGCATTCTCGCAATTCGTCTCAATTGTAATTTTTATTGAAGAAAAATATATCTAAGCTGTCGAATTTCGGGTAATGATCAATTTGGTATATGGAGGAGGAAAGAAGAGCATTGGTTTTTGTAGGTGGTATGGTGAATATTTTCTTTTTTCGACAGATTTAATGATGACATTTTTTGTAGAGATCAATTACCCTATCATCTGATAGGGTAATTGATCTCTACAAACAACTGATATTATTTGCCCACGACGCGCGTTTCGCTAGCAAGGTTAGTATCTTCAGGAGAAGAAAATTTATACTAAATTTAAAGACTAGGGTTAGCTGTTCATATACTTAACAATAATTATTGATAAATCAATTGGAATAATCAGTAGTAACAGAATAATCAGTATTAACAGATCGAACCAAAAAACTATATAGGTAGTGGCTGCACTAGACGC
This sequence comes from Zygogramma bicolorata, assembly GCA_032362365.1. NCBI lineage: Eukaryota > Metazoa > Arthropoda > Insecta > Coleoptera > Chrysomelidae > Zygogramma > Zygogramma bicolorata. The sequence continues at coordinate 181,832 of JAVJAQ010003372.1, read as the reverse complement.
GCGTTTCGCTAACAAGGTTAGCATTTTCAGGAGAAGAAAATTGATACTAAATCTGAAGACTAGGGTTATCTGTTCATGTACCTAACAATTATTATTGAGATATTACTAAGAATAATCAGTAGTAACAGAATAATCATCATTAACAGACGGAGTCCATATCGGACAAAAAAACTCTGCAGGTGGTGGCTGCACTCTCTGCAAATTGTATAGAATATAAACAGCTAAATCTAGTCTCCACATTTAGTATCAAATTTCTTCTACTGAAGGTGCTAACCTTGTTAGCGAAACGTGGGTCGAATGCAAATAATATCAGTTTGGTGTTAGGGTAATTGATTTCTACAAAAAAAAAAACATTTTTTACACCAAAAGTTTCAATCTCATCGAGTAAATGATATAGACAGTAATAGTTCGAAACAATACCACCAAACAAGGAACACTGTCAGCCTCATTCAAATATGAAATTAGTTGGTAATGAAGAAAGAGATGGCATGAGGGACTTCTGGCGCACGGACACAGTGGGTTTGCTATATTTAGGAAACTTAGCCTCGCATTGTAAACAAGTTCCATACGTTATTTCAATACCGGAAAGTACGCCTATCAAGAAGTGATACATTTCCAGAGCCCATTTTAATTTTCTATTGAGTTTTTTCTTCATATTCGAAATGTTAAATGTGCTATTATGTTTCATTTTGGCAACAAAAATTGTTAATTAGACTAGATGACACTGACAGATTTTTTTAACAATTATTTTACAATCTACTTTTGAAAAAAGAAATTCTCGAATATACAACGAATGGTAATGTGCAAAAAAATTAACGCGATGCGGAGTACTTCATGTAGAACCCAGAATTTGGGTTTGCTGGGCACGCTGTATACTAGCGAACAGTAAGCCTCAGCACTATACGTGCTTCACTATACAATTACTTCCTCAGGCGTGTTATGGTACTACCCATACACTATCACAATACACCTCGATAAGCTGTTGTATAGTGAAACACAAGTCTGAATTCGAATTTTTTCTCCTCTTCAGAATAATCGATGATTGAAATACACATCATACTGAAATTATGGTACCACTACAATGACTACATTGCATAATATCCATTTGCTATTGGCTACTTGACTTGCTCACGGGTATAGTCCCGGTGGAGTCACGGGCCTGAATTCTTTAAATTTCACTAATTTATATCTTGAATGTTACATAACGTACAAAGATGAGACAACGTGTTTCCTCATTAATTTTAATTTTCTTCACGGTGAAGCAACAAAAAAAAATCATGCAACGAGTCCATTATGTTACCACGAGAAAAAGTGCTGTTTTGTGTAGCGAGCGTGGAGATTGACCGACGACCTAGAGTCTGCCGACCTTGCAAGCCACACAAATCACGCTTTTCCCGAATTACACATTCTAGTTTTTCTCCGAATGTGATAAATAAAAAAAATTGAATCAAGAATCACTCTTGAAAATGGCAACTTTTACTGTCTCGGACTAGAAAATGATTTCTTTCTGTCCCGGTGGTCGAGCAACCATTGTAATAATGATTTAATTTGACAGAAGAACGTCAATTTCATGATAGAAATGTAAGTCTCGCCTTTATTTGGCCATACATTTTTGACGTTTGATAACGATTATGAACACCTCGAACATTAGTAATCTAGAATAGGAATATTTGCCTTTTCAATAATATGCCATCATTTCATTCTACATTTAAATTCCTAAGTAAAAGTGACCATCAGCCATTTCCTTAACTTCCTTCCTGTTCGACTCACTCCCATTCAATCGAATCGTCAAACACGTTTGCGTCTTTATTCGGTGTATTATTGTTTATTGTCACCAGGTACGGCCGACACACTCCTAATTATTGTTTATATAGTCTGGTAGTTTGTGCTATAAAGTTCGTATGATGAGGAACTATTATTGCCCAGAAGTCTTTTAACGTAATCATATAATAGCTGTTACCCAAAACTGAAAACTCACTTATGATGATCTGAGAAACTTGTTAAGTGGCAAAAATGTACATTTTTTGGATTGAGGTGGCCTTTACTTGATGGAAATCCATATTTATTACGCTATAAGGTAGACACGATTAAATTTCCACAAAATTTATTGTCTTCGCGACATGTTTCGTTACACTGTATCTTTATCAAGCGAATGTTTCTAAACACTAAATTATTCTTTGTTAAAAGCTCTTTAAATACACCAGGGTCTACTCTAATTATCTCTGATTCCTAGAATAATACAACTTGACTGATGATGATTCCTAAACTTATTACCTGATGCTAATTACTGATACTGATTCCTAGAATTACACTGATAATGATTATGATATCGGACCATAGTTACTTATTAATTGAATAAGTTCAACAAAGGGGAACTATTGAGATCCAATTGATCATTTAGCAAACAATTTGAATTTTTTGATTTATTGATTTCCAAAAATTCTAAATAATTAATTATTATGAATAGTAGTGATAATTCGGTACATCCATATAAACATAAAATATTAGCATACCATAGTATGATACACAGATTAGTAAACATTCCTCTTTCTGTGGACAATTTCAACAAAGAATTAAATATCATAAAACAAATAGCAGTTAACAATGGATATCAAGTCAAATTAATAGAAAATATTCTTTCTAAAAAACTACATAGAAAAGCTATCCAAGAAGTGTACCCCACTTTGAGGACCCAGGACAATAATTATAGAATCTTAACTTATTCAGGACCTGCTACGGAAAAAGAAGCTTCATTTTTGCATGAACGAAATTTAAAAGTAGCATATAGAACAGATAACACGTTGGGAAGGTTCATCAAGAATAACAAAGATAAAACAATAAAAGATGAAAAATCGGGAGTTTATAAATTGAATTGTGGATCTTGCTCCAAAGTATATATTGGCCAGACAGGTAGACCATTCAAAAGCCGCATACGTGAACATCGTATGAATTATGAAAAGAAAACATTTCATTCATCATATGCCAATTACATTTTGGAGGAAGGCCATGACTTCGATAAAAATTTCGAAATTCTGCATGTTGAAAATGAAGGCATTAGACTTAATTATTTAGAATTTTTGGAAATCAATAAATTAAAAAATTCAAATTGTTTGCTAAATGATCAATTGGATCTCAATAGTTCCCCTTTGTTGAACTTATTCAATTAATGAGTAACTATGGTCCGATATCATAATCATTATCAGTGTAATTCTAGGAATCAGTATCAGTTATTAGCATCAGGTAATAAGTTTAGGAATCATCATCAGTCAAGTTGTATTATTCTAGGAATCAGAGATAATTAGAGTAGACCCTGGTGTATTTAAGGAGCTTTTAACAAAGAATAATTTAGTGTTTAGAAACATTCGCTTGATAAAGATACAGTGTATCGAAACATGTCGCGAAGACAATAATTATTGTGGAAATTTAATCGTGTCTACCTTATGGCGTAATAAAAAATGTACAGCTCGGCCAACAAAGCTGTGGCTATGAGAAATGACGAAGATGTGAATCGGAGAGCAAACAATAATTGCTGACATATTGTCCGATATTATTCTTTATATTCATTCCCAGTGGATTTTCATTACTTACTAAGACTAATAATAATTGATATAACTTGTTATATCCAATATGGGTTGTATATACCATATAGTGTCAACAATTATTTATCCCGCATTTTTACCTGATTTTGCCAGCTAGTTTCACTGCGCATCCAGGGGCGAGACATATTTGGACACATGTTGACCTAACCGTAAGCTGTAATAGCAGATAAGACCAGTCGCTGCCAGTGTCTTGAAGCAAAAACGTTCCTGATAATACCAATGCAGTTACCTAACTGCTTCGCGTTTAAATCACCCTGATTTTGAATATTTGAAAGAAAATTACTACTCACGACGTGTGAATGAATCCATTGCTCGCACAAGTTTCGACTTCTGAGGGTTGACGTTCGTCAGCTGGTTAACAAAAACGAACAATATGCTCAGTAAAGAAAATTCTTTTTTTTTTTTTCGCAAAATTGACATGGAACCTGAACATATTCAATAAAGCACATTATTCAACTTGACGCGAGTAAAAATTGAAAAGTAATTAAGAAAGTACCTGACACCTCTCTTCTGAAGAATACTTTTTGTCGTTCAAACATTATTTGATAGAAGGCAGAATTTTCATCAGTCCAAAGAGAAATAGACCAAATTATGGAAATTGCAAGTATATTCCTGAACAGGATTATCCTGGATATAATGTGATTAAATCTGCAGTTATGAAGTCTATTCAAGTTATTGAAAGTTTTCCAATTACGTATGTACTTCAAAGACATGTATTTTTATGGTTTTGGTTCTTGTACTCCTGACGAGTAAGCAAGCAGCAATGATAATGGTTCCAGTCGAAAGCGTTCTGCTCTCGGCTCTGCTGAGATTTTATAAAAAATACATTTCTGCAAGCAATTCCAAAATTTTCTTTCTCTAAAACGGAAAAATGTCAAAAAGCATCTCGCGATTCTATAGATGCGTCTAAAACGTGTCAGTGGTAATTTCGGAAAACATCTGTCGAAGTTTGTAACATCATACTTCCTAAAATAAATCGCGGTAATCCTATGAATAATAAATTACTGTTATGAATCTGACGAGCACCAACGAATCTGCGAAACAAAACCCTTTCTCTAAAATAATTCGAAAAAAACTTTTACTAATATCTCAATTAATTTTTGAAGTGGAGCCTTCCAGCAAACATTTTTGAGAACGTGCCACTAATTGATTCACTGACTGCCAAATCTGAAAAAAAAATGATTTCGTATGACTAGCTTACAACGTTTATTGTTTTAATGCAGTAGGCTTGTGTCAAGACGTGTCAAATCCCGAATTTCATCATGAAAATCTGTATGTTTAGATAGTTTTCATTAGCGTTTGTTTTGCTGGTGTTCATTAATTATTCCAGTGATTTTCAGTTCATACATTTCTTAGAATATGTTTATAATGCCGTTTCATTTCACCGATGAGGAATACGCAGATATTTTGTGTCGCTATCCTAATCGTCTCGAACCACAACCATTGGTAAGGTACTTCAAAGTATGAGGGAAAAAGGAAAAGTTCCTTCAGATATAGGACGAAATAATACCCGATAAAAAAAATGTCCATCATGAAGAGCAAGCACTGGACGCTATAAATGATAATTCTTCTAGTAGCGTAAGAGGAATAAGTACGCAAAAGGCGCTACCTTGTGTGCTTGTCTGGAAAACATCAAAAGAAAATGCTCTGCACCCATACCATATACAGAAAGTGCAAAAGTTTGAAGAGGGTAATCATGTACCACGCATATTATTTTCTAGATGATGTTTAGCACATAGAAGGACCATTAACAGAATTTTATTAACTGACGAGAGCCAATTCTCCGGGGATAGAATTGATAATACTGGAAACGTGCATATTTGGGCAGGCGAAAAACCACATGCCATTCATTGTTCACAACAAACGGATGATCTCAAGGGATAATTTGCTATTCTCACATAAATTCGAAAAACCATGTCTCAGTTAATATCATGCCTTGGAAGAATCCTGGCATAATGTAAGCATGTTGCGAATAAAGCCGATCTGTCAATATCCACTATTTCGATTTCTGGAGTAACTATTCCAAAATTATCTAGAGCTTATACAATTCAAAAACTATTGCGCTTCATCAGAGGCTTTGCTGAATTTTGACGAACACCGTGACCAAATTGTCATAAAAATATCAAATATTCGAAAATATTGTAGTATTCATAAATGAATTTGCATGAAATATCGTGAAAACGTTACAGTGAAAAAATATCAGTTTCTTCCGAATTTATATAAATTGGAACTGCTATTTTCATGATCTTTTCCGAATTGTGTTATTCATATTCCAAATCATTTAAAGAATTTGAATGGTAAATCATATGCCAATTTTCCTTGATGAATTCGATATTTTAGTCAATATGGAGCGTTAGGAACTTAGGTATTTTTGTGGAGAGAATGAAGTCTGAGGAATAATTTTTAGCCTTTCTTCTCCTCCGAATAAAAAAAAATGCAACTTCCATGAAAGAAGTAATAAAATAAAAACATTGTGTGTTGATAGGTAAGTTGTTCAATTGAAGACGTTTGAATAATTCGCAAGAGGGAAAAAGGAGTTCATCTAAAGCAGCAACTCCCACATAGGCAGGGAAGTAAACGCTACACTTTTCTGTCACACTAATAGCGGGTTCACAAAACCTCGAGACGTGTTTTTCAATACAAAAGCAGGATCCGGCAATTATCATTATAGTTTGTGCTTATAAACTCAGAACAAACACTTTTTACCTGTTGCAAATTCCTCCATCGATACCAAAATAAATATCGATATTTACGAATATTTGATAATTTTAGACAATTTGGCTGCGGTGTACGTCCTTCATCGGTTGACGAGTACAGTCTTTTTGCTCTCTCCCGTAGGTATTATTTTGCAATGGAACAACCAGGATTTGTAATCTTCCACAATGCTTATAGAAACTTCATGATACAGTCAATAATGGGGTGATCTCTGAATAATAACGAGGCTCGATTTTTCACCTGAAATAATTAGTTTTGGAGACAATTCTAAGTATTGAATAAATTATTATATTTGTATAGTTTCACTCATAAAAACATATTCAAAAAAAGTCATTATGCATTCAGAATTATTAAAATATCTATACAAAACCGAGAAGTCGTATTCATCGGAAAACACACATAATCATGCAATTAACAGGATATTGATTCAAATGTTGAATGAAAAATTTTTTGTTTCTGATTCAGAACATATTTAGTTTGTTTGAGGCAAAGTAAATTAAATATTGATGTTATATATGCGAATATACTTTCTTACGTTATTCTTGAAATAGACAACAGTATCCAAGGTTATGATCTATATCTGTAATAATCTTAATAATCTTGATTATTACCCATTAATTTATTTCGACCCATTAAGTTAATTTTTTATAGATACGTTCGAAAAATATCAATTTTTTTTCCAATATTTTCAAAAATATCACAATATTTTTTATATGCAGAAAAACTTTTTCGTTCTGAAAACATATATACTGATTTCAGAAATGAACTACTCTCAGGAAAAGTATATCAATTTCAATGAAAGTCATAAAGAATGTTTAAGTGAACATGAAAAGTGATTACATTTTCAAGGTAGTATATTATTATTGTTTTCCTATTTTTTTAACTATTTTGCGGCATCGACTGTTGGGGTCATTTCGCCGCTAGACTAAGTGGGTGATCACAATCGGTTAGATATATGCAATCGATTCACAAAATTCCAATACTTTATGACAGCATATGGGGTCGTTGAGAGAGATGATTGATAGATATTCTGCTATATATAGCTGTGCTCTGATATTATTGTATATCAGACAACTTACAAATATATGCTCAACAGGTAAAAAATGTTTGACATAACTCTAATATCGGTTGTTCTTTGGCTGTGAGCATGTATGATGTTGATTTCGTATATCCTTTTCTAAAACGAGGCAATATGACTTGGCCGTGGAGGCTATTTTTAATCGTATTGTTGGGTTTTTTGCTAAAGTAGCATAAAAATGTCACTACAATCGGATGACTCTTGGGTGTTTGCAAATTGATATCATTTCCTTTATCAATGATGTTGCTCCCAGACTAATCCCAATTCGGTGATTCTCTTCAAGACTTATTCAAATTCAACTTCCATACAGCAGGAAAAGGCCAAAGCTTCTTCCGATGATGACTCAATAAAGGAAACATCCCCACTCGCTGACACCTACATACCTGCATCCACCTCCTCAATTATTGTAAACAAATGAATCCCTGTGTCGCTGCGTAGCTCGTTAGTTATCATTGAGCGCTCGATGCTTTCATTTCTACGTTAAGTTCTACTATTCCTTTTTCGAGATTTTAGCAATCTTTTAGTCCGGAAAAAATAGTAGTAGTAATAGTAGAGGAGAAAAGATACGGAGAGTATGTACCCGTTTTGGTGATTTTTTTGTTTTCTATTTGTCGGAGTGATTGATTGATTCGCGAGTGATTAGAATGACGAGGACCATGCAGCAGCAGAGAGGCGATTCTTCTGTTCTTGCTGTTCCGGCAGCTTCGATCATCATTTCCACGGCTATCAGTGAATTTAGGAAAGCATTCGCCTATTTCAGTTACAAGTAAGTGAAAAAAAAAATGTTTGATCAACGACTAGTATCGGAGTATTATGATCACGAATGCCAAAATTATTAATAATCCGTCTTAAATATTTAAGAGGTAATTTTTTTCATCTGATCAGTATCGAATGATTTTTATTTATTTATTCTATATTATGCATAAAAAAATATAGATTTTTAGTTTTCACACACATACAACTTCGACCCAAAATCTAAAAAAAAAACGCTTCGAATATATTTTAAGGAGAATAATGCACAACACTCATGTGAACAATTACACCGACAATGTATACGTAATAAATTGTTGATGTTTTCGGGCTTCTAAGCCGTAGTCTGTAGGTTTTTTGTCCTGACATTTCGTCTGCATCTGCGGCAGACATTTTCAAAGGCGATGCGGCAATGATCGCAGTATGCTTCTCTGCTGGGAAGCTTTGATTGATCAATCATTGAAATGCATTCTATATTCGAGATTATTGCATTCGTGAAATAAGCACCTCACTGCTTTTCTCTACCAATGATCATACGTGCCATAATCCTACGTTGAAATATCATTTCATAATGTTCCATTATTTTATGAAAGAAAAAACTTTCACGCTTGTATAGATTCCAATTTTAATACTTGATTTTCTCAGATTGTGGCAGGTTAAACCCCAAAAAACTACGAGGAAGGAGAGACACATTATATACTCTGTAAAAATGTAGTAACACTATGTTATAAATTCATTTATTCGCGCAACAGTATAGATATATCTAGTGATAAATGCGAATTTGGAGGCGAGGTAGTAGAACGCTATACACCTGAAGGGGATACATATAACATCGCAGGAATAGACTACTTATCTCCCTGGGTCCCTAATCTCTATAAGCCGAGGGGTGTTTCACTTCCGTAGGATTTCTGTGGAAATCAGGATTTCTGTGGACTTCAGGATTTCTTCGAGGATTTCATGTGGGATTTTTGGATTTCAACAAGGATTTCATCAAGATTTCTATTGCATTTTGTGAACCAGATTTCCAAAGTGAAGCACACCTCGCGACGAGTACCTCTTTCCATCAGTAGCTACGTAACTGAATTTAATGTCTAACTACAATCACGGGGCAGTGGCTTTCAGATCAGATCGTCTCAAAATAATATCAAAATAGACTTTTTTCCTAAAACGTTTATTGTATCTAGTGAGAACATCTTATAATTCATCCGTTATATAAATTTTCCATAACAAGCTCAGCTAAGAGCCTAAGTATATTAAATTATGAATAGAGCATCGTTCACTTCAACATCTTATCTTCGTTTTCTGAACATAACATCAACTTTTCCCTCGTGTTAACTGATCAGTGATTTAAAAATTAGAATCAACTGTCTTGACGCCCGGATCTGGAGCACATCTGTGTCAAACTCATTGGAGCACGCGACTTGAAAAATCACAGAAAATATATCACCAACTCTTAGATTGTGATGAAATAAACACCTTAGACATCTGTAAGGCAAGAATTTCAACTGCTTAATGTCATGAAAGGATTCATTTGATTAATTGCAGGCGATATATTTAAATTTCATGTATTATGGAAAGCTCACATTAGAGTGGGAGTTCCTATCATCCGTCATTTGTCATATTTTATTAGTGATTTGATATGACAGTGATTACCTTTGTATTTTTGTTTTGAATTTGTAATGCTTTTACGGCTCAACCATCATCTGTTTCAGTGCACAGTACGTGATCGGAACGAAAAAATGATTAATTACCACCAGAGTTGAACATAACATAATTTTAAATGAGTTGAATTGATTTCCAGTGAATTCAATTCATTGGCTTGAATTCATTTTTGAAAGAAGTGAATTTTCAATTGTGACTTTTTTTCTCTGTGAAGTGTGACTTCTGAAATATTTTTGCGAATTCAGTTCACGAAGATGAATGGAAGCCAGAATTCAGATTCCCATTCCCTAAAGTGAAGTTGCTTCTAGTTCTCATCTTTGTACACCCTACACCCTTCACCGTTGATAACATTATAGCACGTTCTCGTTCACAGATATCCTTAAGCTCCAGTCTGCGTATGTTCAGGAATTTCAGGATCGTGAATTCGTTTATTATGTATGATTCTTGTCATCTAGTGGGTACAAGAAATGATATGATTTGTTCTGTTATATTCATGTTAACATCTCACCAGATTCGAAGAATCTACTTTTCTATCAATTTTTCGGAAATACTCTGTACATGTTTAGATATGATTATATATGAATGAGAAACAATACAGAACATAGGCAATTTTTTTATGTCTATTGTGAATTTTTATTCTAGTATAAATAATGGTGTATTGAAACTACTTGAAAAACAAGGACTTTTCGAAGATACTACTGAAAAGGCAGGGTTTACTTTCAGAAATGAATTATTTTTGCTTTTCACGTTTACACCACAAAACAATGTGTAATGTTCGGAGCGGGAGTTGGTCCCTGCGAGAGAAACAGAGATTCGGTAGGTTTCGAATATCACACAAGATGTGGAAAGATGTGAAAAAAACTGTACTAGTCAGATCGACTAACTCTTATGTACAATTTCATTGAAAATGTCATGCCTATGAATTCAAGACAATGAAATGCTCGCATTGAGACTTGTTGCTAGCCGATTTAAGTAAAAATTTTCCTACCTAGACGCAAAATTAATAAGTGGAAATTACCATTACTCGATATACGTCACAGCAGTCATCTGTTAACTTTGTTATTAAAATTTTATAACGAAATATATCTGAAATGGAGTGATTTCAGAGAAAGATTTATAAACCAAGCTGCATTAAATATTTGTTTCGAAAAACTGAACACTTCAAACTGAATTGATGCTTCAATTTACTCTCGCTCATGTGCTTCACGAATTTCCATCCAAATATTGAATAATTTCAAATGTCTTGAACATAAATTTGAACTCGTTACCACTCTCGATGAGCTAACGTCATCAATACTATTTATCGATTTCTTTGATGCAGGTAGTGTGCCCTTCTTCAGATTCTACAGACACTTCTATAGATTCCACATCAGCTTTCAAATTTCCAGATTGCAGCAGTTCATAAAAACAAAGATCTACGAAATAAGGATAATGAAAATCATCTATCCAGTCTTCATTTGATAGATAATACCGTTTACTTTTAGAAACACGTAGGATGTTGATCTGATGAAAATTCTGAAAACAACACCCAGATCTTTCTTATTATGTTATTAATTATTGAATACCCAGACAGACCATAAACATCCACGACCGCGTCAATTCATCATATTATTTTATTTTCTGAATCCATCGATCCCACGTACATGTTTTGCGAATGAATCAAGTTTGTCCGGACACAGGTCTCAATTGATTCGACGAACTAATCAGATTCTCACATTTATATAGACGTATATCAGGTGCTCGCTCACTTTTCTTAATAAATCGGGTTCCCGTCATTATTCAATTCATGTTTTTTACGAATCGTGTGAAATTATCGAATTTATTGTTGAAATGAATGTTTTCCACGGACGCTGGGATATAGAAAATGGTCCTTTCGGGTATTAATATCCTTGTGCAACATGTTGAACTGATAGACTTTCATGCTGGAGTCATTACGAGAACTTACAGGCAAATTTCCAACGATAACGCAATCTAACAATCAACTCCCTTACGGATTGATCAGCCAAATCACAATAATAACTTCGACTTGTTTTGCTTTTAGTCACTGGTATAAAAAATACTCTAAACATTATTAGGTCCGACTGATAAAATTCTTAAAGTTTTGGTAGGTTTGGTGATCCAGAGTTAAATTCTTCAATGGTGGGATTGGGATCAATTTATTTAAAGTAAAACTATTGTTTCTTTGCCAACGTTTCGAATTTTAATAAATAATATAATAAATGAATTTATCAAAATTCGAAACGTTGGCAAAGAAACCATAGTTTTCCTTTAATTAAATTGATCCCAATCCCACCAATACCACCATTGAAAAATTCTTAAAGTTTCATCGGTCAGACGGCATTGCTTGATCAGATCCTTCCCGTTCAGGTGTGGTGCTAAAATAAAGCTCTCAATAATGACTCCAGTATGAGAGTCGAAACGCCGAACAGTACAACATTGTGCACACTGATTACTACCCGCAAGGACTATTTTCTGTATGGGATTCATTGTTTGCAATGTCGGTGATTTTGTGTGATATATCTGTTCCTATCACTTTTTTCTGAACCTAATTTGTAGTTATATTCACTGTTTTTCTCAATTATTGTTTATTGTGTCATTAGCAAATAACGTGGATATTGACAATAGATGCGAAGCACACAAATCCAAATAACACACTCGCATTTTTTTCAAACATGTAAATGCAAATCCTTGGGATTTCAAGTCAAACTTTGAAATGCTCGGTTTTACCAACTTTACAGAAAAAGTAATTAGTTTCAGTGTCGGTCTGATGAGGTCGTCTTCATAATACGAGCTATTGGCATGCGTGAAATCAGCGCACCCACGCATTATATACCAATCCGATTTTGTTGAACTCTATTTCACCTAATCATGATAAAAAATTATTTATTCAGGTTATCTAAAGGTCGCTTTCAACGAAATTTAACAATAACCTTTCATGTAGACTGCAGTTAGTAGAAGGTTGAAAAACAACAGTTCTTTGGATGTCTCAAACAAGGCGAAAATAAATTTTTTTGATTTCGTTACACAACAGTGAAAGAAAATTTGTCCCTCTGTTTAATAGAATCTTATTGGATTATGGGCAATCACAAAACTCTTGAAGTTTTGCAGTCGCACTCATTTGCAAGTTTGGAACAGAAAATTGTTTCTTTTTTACTGGCCTCGGAAAAAGAAGAAAGAGTACTGTTGAGTTAGATGTTAGATAACTAATCTGTTTAAACTATAGTGCTCATGCAGGCGATTTGTCTGCCTCAGTTTATTATGCACGGGAGTTTTTTCTTTTCGTTATTGAATCAAGCTCTCACTTTAATGCTGTTTGATTTCCGAAAAAGAACGTAGGACTGCCTCTCTGAAATCCCAGAGTAGCCCACTTGAATAGGGCCTATATTGGTTCAATTACGAAATCATTGTCTTAATATTGTATTGTCATGAAAAATGCGAATACATGGCAATATCGGCCCAATATTCTAAAATAATATATGGTTATATCGTATGGTTCAATATTTTGACCAATATATTGATCAGAAAGAAATCTATAGATACGAAATTCAGAACTATTGTAAATGTTTTCACAATTGTTGGTCATAATACCCGAGGGGTGTTTCACTTCCGTTGAATGTGTACACTAAATCAGGATTTACAGTGAATTTTAGGATTTCTGGATGTAAACATGGGTTTCATAGATTTCATCAAGATTTGTAGTGAATATTGTATACCTGATTTCCGAAGTAAAACTCCACTCGTAATCGCTGTGCATGATACCAATGTTGAAATTGAAGTATGGTATATGTTATGCTCATAAAATCGATATGCCTATACTTGTTCCAATGGTATTCTCGGTAGTGTAGAGGTAGCAGTCTTTCAAGCGGAAGACCGGAGTTCGAATTCTCGCCAGGTCACCGTGCTGGGTACTCGCACGTTGAAAGGAAAGGCCTCGTTAATCCATTGCTAGCACAAATTTCGACTTCTGAGGGTTGATGTTCGTCAACTAGTTAACAGAACGAACAATTTTAATACAAGGGCATAGCCCAGCTCTTCAGGTTGACTGTCAGTCATTCGATATCTGAAGTTGAGCAACGCCGAGCGCGGTTAGTACTTGGATGGGCGACCATGCAGGGAAATACCGTGTCGAAAGCCCGTACAGCTGCAGCGAAATAGCATATCATAGCTCGCAGACAATATATCAATGAGCACAAGATATATTGAGGATATGCCGTCCTTAGGAGGGGACGTAAAGCCGTCGGTCCCGAGTCCATGGATGTTGGGCTCGTTAAAGATCCCTACCTCTGGTTGGAATACCAGAGGGTTCGTCAAAATTTCCGGTTGGGGGAAGTGTGCTCACCGGCGTCGGTGATTGGCCTTGGTAGCGGAAATAGGCCGACGTTAAATAAAAAAAAAAAAAATTAATACAATTTCAGAACAATTTTTTTAGTATTACTTAATGTGGTCAGGTATACTTATTCTGATATTGGTGATGAGTAATCAAACCTGTATTGTAGCTAACAATACGTAGCTGGACTCGGTCAAACCAATATTCACATTACTCACATAATTTTTTTCCACTTGCGATATTTCTATATTTGACCCAACCTGCAATCGGGGTATAGCCACTATCACGTGCTATATGGGCATCAGTCTGTCGTCTGTTAATAACCTTCCCTTTTGTGAAATTTGCTATAAAGTGAGTATTTTCTGTTGATCACTCAAAGATCGCTGAATTATTGTTCAACTATTCGATACACCTGACTATGATTTGGAATTTTCAACTTATTTATTCTGAAAGTGTTAAAATTATGCTCCTATTGCTAATTAGTTGTTTGTTCAGTAGAATACATTCTGAACCCAAAAAAATCAGTAACCTGCGATTTAGCTTGGCAACTCATTGTGGAATGTTCAATAAACGATGGCATATTTTGTGAGCGATTGCAGTTTGATAACCTACCGTTTCGAAGTAGAATTTCCTCGACAATTGCTGAAGTGAGTATTCTTTTATGCGTTCAGTATTCTAGGCCATTTACTACAAAGCGTTTGATTTTATGAATTTTCTGAATATTTTAAAAAATGTCAAAGTCATGCAGTACAATCAGAATTTAAAAGGGTTCTCAACCACTGATAGCTCAGAAGGAAATTTAAATTTTTTCATATGGTTCGGATTCGTTATAGGGCACGAAATCACGAAACAAATAGTTCTATACAACCTGTCAGTGATAGATCTTCTTTTGAATATCAAGTAGAAGAGGAAAACAGGTTACATTTCTACTTCCTAAATATCGTATGGTTGAACATATGTTGTTGACTTGTTCGAAAATGTAAGGAAATGCGTGAACGACTAACTGTCTTATATGGCCGGATGTAATTGATGCATATTTTATGAACAGTACCTAGATAACCGAGATTTTCTCGGTATTTTTTTGGTGAATCGTGGGTCTTGGAAATTATATTGAGATGCGAATTGCAAACTGATGAAATATGAATACTCTTTTTTAATCTTACCGAAGTAATAAAAAAATATGTACTAGTTATGTTGGTCAGCAGAATTTTTTCTGACCGGCTTGGTGCGATATGCAATTGTTAGTTACCTAGATACCAATTTTGGAAGGTAAGATATCTGAATTGAATATACCAACCGACCCGGTAGAACTGTGAGATTTTCTGGTTTTCCCTACAGTTGAATTGGCAAATGCGCTACCGTGAAAATCGGTAAGACGCCCCAGAGTGCTTCGGCACTAGTTGCTATAAATATGATGGATGAATTGTGGAAAACTGAGCACAAATAATTTATTATCCCATTCGAATTGTATTTTCTACATATGAAAACGTTTTGCGACCTTGTTGTCGACGATCAGGAAAGCGCTGCTCATACAGCCTTTCTCAGTACGTTTTGCTTTCGGCATTCACCAAAAATTACAAGCATATCTACGTATTCGTTGGGAGTGAAGGTAAAAGGCATTTTGATATTTAACAATTATCATGGAATTGGGTGATATAAAATGACTACACAAAACCCTACTATTCAAACTTAACAGGTGTATTTTGAAAAATTCTGAACTTTTGTCAAATGTGACGTACATATATGATACGAGCTATGGTAGGTATGTGAAGGTCCAATTGATACTTGCCCGTAATGAATTAAATTGTTTTATTTCTTTATAAGATAGGGGTGGTTTCTCAAGGGGTTGTTTGCCAGGGAGCTGCATGAACCAGCTCATGGTCTCCTACGACACGGTAATAACGGCCGGCCTGGTTTGTGGCGACCTGCATCCATGAAAGGAGAGCCCTCCAGACATTTGGAATGTTTTGAGAGTCGTCTATGTTATTGATTTCTCCATGCTTTTCTTCCCCGATGGCTTCCCTAGTTCGACGTGTTCTGGAATGGTTCACCTGCGCTATTTGCTTTTCCGCCTCGAAATCTATTTCGTGATCTGTCTGGTGGTTGTGTTGAAAGAGAGCGGAAGATATTTGTTTTGTCCTTATGCTATTTTTGTGAACTTGCACTCTTTCTGACATTCTCCTATTCCTCTGGCCTATATACCCCTTGGTTTTCGAGAGGAATCCTGTCCTTTGGTCTGTAAGCAAGACGAAATGGTCCTTTGATGTTTGAAAACGACCCGTATGTTTTGTTTTCCCATTAGTCTTCCGATTTTGTCGGTGACGCCTTTGATGAAAGATAGTGTCACTGACTTTTTGGGTTCTGGAGGGTCTTCCGTCCTAGTTTTTCTTGGTTTGTTTGCGCATGGATTGCCCTTCTGATTAAGTGTGTTCCATAGTCATTTTGTCGAAGTACTTTGGACGTCAAGCTCTGCTTGTCTGTTTTTTGTTTTCAAACGGAAAGGTCATACTTCCAAAGTGTTCATATTTTTCAATATCTTGTCATTTGTCTAGATTTTAACCCAACTTCCGTAACCACGCTGTGATAAGCCCTATGAAATAATTTTTAAATATGTAATGATAAACAATTTCAACTGTTGCGACATTTTTAAAGTTAATTAGTTCGTCGTTTCACACATGTGTTTTTCTATGCTCACATTTCATTTACATTTCTATCATCACATCAATAGCAATCATTCTCACTAACACTTTTAAGAAGAGGCTAGCTTGCTGCCTCACCCAATAACTCCTCCCTTGTATCCTGACTAGTCAGCGAAGACTACTATTCTACTTTATTTATATATGTATATATATATATATATATATATATATATATATATATATATATATATATATATAACGCGTGTTCGGTACCAATCGCCCAGAACGTGAATATGACGAGTAAATATTTAAACTGTACTTTGATGTAAATAACGCCTGCCGGTTTCTCGTATATATATATATATATATATATATATATATATATATATATATATATATATATATATATATACAGGGTGTCCCAAACTCGATGGCCTATTAGACATTTCTGGAAAACGGGACATAGGATTATTTTGAAAATTTGCTTTCTTGGATAATTAGTTCTGTTCTATCGATCTAAAATATTTTCAGCGCTGCGACGTTGCCGCTTATATTGAAAAGAAGCAGCAACTTTGATATTTCAAATAGAAAACCCTATATATTATTGCATTTCTCGCTTTGTTATTGCTTTCCGATTGTTTTTGTATGATACTTCCCTATACCTATCTCTAGTGGTTTTCGAGAAATTCATTGATTTCCTTATTTTTTGTGCGAAACATACCTTTAATCAAATGCTTATTACTGCGGTATTTGGATTCAAAGACAGCTTAAATTTTGGATGTAGTTTGACAATGCCCTGTGTATTAGTTGTGTCTAAGAAAATTCTTTCTCCATTCTACAGGGTCGTTCAAAATTTGTGATTTTACCGATACATACGAAAGTGGTGAAAAGTGCATTTTTTCAAATGGAACATCCTGTATATTATCAAAAATCCTGGAAGACAATTGAAGTTCCTTTCAAATGATGTATCATGTTCCTATACCTAAATAGTCAGGTTTCCGAAATAAATGCAAGTTTCTATAAAAATTGGATTATTTTGACATATTTTGTATTAGGTAGCTATGAAATGTCATGGAACATGTCATTATGAAAATTCGACAATTAATGCATCAATAATAAAACGTTTGCGCGTTCAATAACGTAAATTTGATTAGAAAAGAATCGAAATAGAAATTGTTTATTCTTCATATAGTCAATGCGATCAAATTATAGCAAGAACATGCAAAAAGTTCTGTAGTATATTGAAGTTTATGAAGATGACGAACTGACTGTACAAAGAATGATTAATATACAGGTTATTACAAACTCGATGACCTATTAGAAGTTTTTGGAGATGTGGTACATGAATGCTTGAAATCTTGTATTCCACGATAAGTGATTGCGATCTACCTCTTGAAAATATTTTCACCGTTACAGTGTTGCCACATCTGCTTGTAACTAATATCGACTTCCTAATTTAGAATGGCGAACAGCCGGTATTTTGTTCCGCATTTGAATTCTACTGATAAATACAAATAACTTTTACTAAACATGTCGTATACCTATCTCTACCTTTTATCAAATATTGATTATTTTGTATTTGTTTTGATACCAAAATGAGACCAAGTTTAATTCAAATATCTCTTTTTTTACTTGAGTTTTTTTTATTTTCAATACTTTCTTCTGACAGAAACACTATGAAAATCACTGCCTGTCAAACTTAAAGTTTGTTTTGCTCTTTTCTGGTCACGGCACACTAGATCATTTCAATTGGGAAATATGACCTATTTTGATTGGTTATAGGAATTGAAAATGATAGTCACACACTTCAATATACTACAGAAGAATTTGCATGTTCTTGATATAATTTGATCACATTGGCCATGAAGAATAATCAATTTCATCAAAACTTCATTTGAATTGTTATTGCTTTCCATTTTGATTCTTTTCTAATCAAACTTCATTAGAATTATTATTGCTTTCTATTTTGATTCTTTTCTAATCAAATTCACGTTAATGACGCGCAAATGTTTCATTATTGATGCATTAATTGTCGAATTTTCATAATGGCATGTTCCATGACATTTCATAGCCACCTAATACAAAATATGTACAAATAATCCAATTTTTATAGAAACTTGCATTTATTATGGAAACCTGACTATTTAGGTATAGGAACATGATACATCATTTGAAAGGAACTTCAATTGTCTTCCAGGATTTTCGATAATATACAGGATGTTCCATTTGAAAAAATGCACTTTTCACCACTTTCGTATGTATCGGTAAAATCACAAATTTTGAACGACCCTGTTGAATGGAGAAAGAATTTCCTTAGACACAACTAATACACAGGGCATTGTCAAACTACATCCAAATTTCAAGCTGTCTTTGAATCCAAATACCGCTGTAATAAGCATTTGATTAAAGCTATGTTTCGCACAAAAAATAAGGAAATCAATGAATTTCTCGAGAACCACTAGAGATAGGTATAGGGAAGTATCATACAAAAATAATCGGAAAGCAATAACAAAGCGAGAAATGCAATAATATATAGGGTGTCCTATTTAAAATATCAAAGTTGCTGCTACTTTTCAATATAAGCGGCAACGTCGCTGAGCTGAAAATATTTCAGATCGATAGAACAGAACTAATTATCCAAGAAATCGAATTTTCAAAACAATCCTATATCCCGTTTTCCAGAAATGTCTAATAGGCCATCGAGTTTGGGACACCCTATATATATATATAACAGTAGTATAGGTATAAAATCCACTATCACGTATCGATTGAAAAAACTCTGTTTCTCAGTTGGTTCATCAATTCAAGGTTGAAAACTTAGAGAGGTCACAATCATTCAAAGTTCAGTGGGCTGTATGAAGAATGTGGATGAAATATGCGATACTAGATTTGTCAATAATGATTAATTCATCGTGATAACGTGCATTTTTCCTCGTTATACAGCGCAAATAAGCACGTATGTTCAAAAAATGATTTGGCTCTTCATTTACGAGCTTTCACGTTTATAGGAATAAGCTGAAAATAAAGGTAGAACTACTGCATAATTCAATCTTTGGAAAAAGGAAAATATTTCTTTCCCCGATTGAAAGCAAATGTTGATTTCGCAGCACATATCAATCAGCACAATCAGCAAAGTATTACTTTTCCTGCCTAGGCAACAAAGTAAGCACTTTCCTGCATAGGTAGCAGAAGTATATACTTTGCTGATTGATGGTGCCTGAAGAAGTGAGTACTTCTAAGTCGCCATTAGTGTCGATAATGTTGTCAACCTATAATTACTATGAACATATACATTTCCGCAGTAACCACCCATTCCAACACGATTTCTATCAAATTTTGTTAAAAAAAAAAAGATTGTGAGAATATTTATAATTTGCAAATACAATATCCTACATATATCAGTCAGTCTATTACTTTGCTGCCTAGTAAAACAAATAACTATATAATTTAGTAGCTTAGGCACAAATATTTTGAGATCGATACTGCATCCATCATTCTATTACAGACAGCAACTATATGATTACTGTCTGTTACAAGTATACGAACGACAAATCTCCGGAGTCGAAACGTTGAAGGAACGCGTGTACTATTTTTTCAACATTCATCCATTGCCCTACTTCATGTTCGAATAATTCTCTATCGTTGGAGCTGCTCTCATGATAAATCGTAGTGTGTTAGAAGATAACTATATTCAAAGATTTTCTGCAATATATCTCAGATGAATTCAATGAAAACATGCTCTATCCAAAAATTAATATATCATTTTTTTCATGGCTTTTCCTCGAATCTATCAAGACTGTATTGATATCCATAAATTGATAGTACTTAAAAATCAACGAATACATCGATTATTCAATAACAAATTGAAAATTCTGATCAACCTTCGAGCTAGCCGTAAATAAACAGGTTTTTTCAAACGACGCAGTAACGAGTATTCGATTAGTACAATTCTCTATAGATTGCAGGTCAACTGTTTGCGACGCGAAGCCTAATTAGATTAATACTTTTTTATTTACCAATGATATTCAACTGAAAGATATACGCCGTTTGAAAATGAAAAATACCCATTTCAGGTTTAATCTTCATGAAATTTCTTGCACTGAAAATTATTAAATTTATTTCTTGTGTATCTGAGATGATCATTTAAAGAGTGTCAAGGATTTGTTAATTGCAGATTTTCCGAATTTTCAGTCATTTACCTTTGATCTAAAGATGTATTTCGAAGGAAAAAAACTAGTTATGCAGAATTATTCGACAGAAGAAGTAAACGCAGGAAGATCATTCTCCAGACGCCACTTCGAGATTTCATAATTTGTACGTTTACCTGATTTGGAACTCTTCTTAGTGGATCGAGACTGTCGAGATTATTGTCGTCATAATGCTGGATCAAATGAATATTTTGGTAGGGCGAAACACTGTTTAGAATTATTTCGACTTCCATCGATTCGCTCGATATGACATTATCAAGGTAACTAATATTCAAAAAATTCAACCAATAACTTCAGTGTCTGTAGTGTATTTGTCGAACATTTCGTCCAAGCCAGTTGTCTTTGATGATATAATAGCCAGGTATTATTGTTACCGGTAATATTTTTACTTCTTTTTCTATGAATTTTCTTCCATTACCTTTTCGAATCGCTGATGACCTGATTTACGACTTATTCAGACCGCCTCATTGAAGATGGCTGTTATTTTCTGCATATTAGCAAGTCTCACATTTTTGAGCAAGATGGCCTCGCCCCCGAGTTCTACTCTATAAAATAGTCTGAAATATGCTGAGGAAATATCTGCCGGCGAGACGAACGTCAAACTGAAATTCTCAATCCTCTAAGAATAAGACTCATATATAGGATGTGAGTCTTGAATGAATTATATCTTCAATATCCAGTGTCACAAAAAATAATACCATAATGGTAAAAATAAATTAAATCAAGCAGTTCAATTTTTTCATTTCTCCTTGTATTAGCAGTGAAAGGCCTTCCCAGGGGCGCTCTGGAGCGATATAGGGCCGGTTTTTCAATCACCAGCGTTAGCTGGAAGCTTGAGATGCCAGCCCTTACTGATTTTTGGTAGTGCAAGTACCATTTCAACTGTAGCCAAATCTAGAAAAGCTATATTTCATCTCTCTGTTAGGTTCTCAGCTAGGAATTGAGTGAAGGTGCATCCGAATTACACTTATTTTTGGGAACTTAACATTTCTGCTCTTGTGTCGTTTCGATTCAAACTTAGGCATCCGAGTTTTTTTATTTTAAAGTGGGATTTTTTTGCCCCTAGTATTGAAACAAATTTTGCAGAAAAAATCGATACGTTCGCATTTTGAAGATATATCTTGATAATGAGAAGAGATCATTCACGAAGGTTCAGATTAATAAAATTCAAAGTGTCAGTGGGTTGGTTGCCAACCGAAAACCGTCTTTGCATGCCGGCAATTCGTGTTATAAATTTGATACACGTCCAGCTGAAAATGATGGAGCATAATTCTTACAATTTTGCTATGACCACATGCAAAACACCTGATAATTTGTATATGCAAACCGACAGTTTGTGATGACAAAACAATTCTAAGAGAGAATTTCTCTCCGAACACAGTTATCTATGGTTTTGGTATAAAATGTTTGAATATTCCGTCAGAATCGGCTGAGATCTGTTTCATTATGATTCAACTAAAAGTATTGTCAGCGAATGCTAGTGATAATTGTGTTGCATGTATAAAGCCATTACGAATTTCCAAACGGATGTTTATTTCATGTGGTAAACGTCTATTAATACAATGAATGAAACTTAATGCCACTTTGCAACAGTTTGCCATTAATATCAGTAGGCAGAAACCATTTCTATTCCACCATGACGCTACCCTATCACAGAATTTCTTGATATGATTCTCAATGCTTGATTGAATGCATAGTTCAGCACGAACATGAGACATCGCATCATGCGTGATGATGGAAAAGTAGGAAATCACCTAGAAATATAAAGATTACTTCCAGAAGATAAATAGGTTTTCGAAAAAATTAAAACAATTTATTGTGAATATTATCTTCAGTCCGATGAAACAATGGAAAATTAGAAGGCTTGACAAACCGAACAGAATTTAAAGCAATAAAATATTCTATCGAAGGGCAATAAATTTATTATAAATGATATTATATCATGCGAATGCCAATCGAAGTCTCGAAATATTCAAAATATTGTTAAGTTTGAAGAATTGTTCTTCGATGTCAACCCGTGAATGAAATAAATCTCTCCCATATTTGACAATGAAAGTGTTGAGTTAATGTACTCTTGGAATGAATCGGCATTATTTTCAGGTTGAATTCATATTTACATTAGCTCAGTGACTCAGTGGCAAGCCATCCTAATATTTCTTATCCGAGACGTTAACTCGCTCAAAATTTGATCTCAGACCAATGGAATGTTTCTATATTGTTTTTCATCCAATATTACTGGATCCAGCAATTACTCTTGATTTTCACAATATTTGTCAAATTACTCGTTTCCTTCGATTTCAAACAGCAAAAAAAATTGAGGCTAAAATAGCGGAAAATAAGTCTTTCAGATATTTCGTTTGAAAAAATATTCACCGCATATGATCTGGCAATGTGGCGTTAATCTATTTTTATTCTTGTTATTGAACTCGTAATTTTCTAGACTACTGTTAGGCTGTAGATGAATATTTAATTAAAGAGTTGTATGAAATGGTAGTAAATTAGTTCACAGAAACAAACTTGTACTGGTAAGAGGCGGGTATTTTTTTCAGTGTGGCCCTTATACCCAGCTCAACTCAGATATTGGGATTGGCAGAAATGACTAATTATTTGGAGGCAAATGACTATTCATAATTTTTGTTTCTAGTGGAGATACGAAATCTTTCATATTGGCAACTATTTGTACTTTTCACACTCATTGAGGTGCAAGAATGAAAAGAAATGAGGATCTTCTAACTGAAATTATTTTCTTTTTTCAATAAAAAGCCCTGTATGTCAAATTTTGTCTGGTAGAATATGACATTCCGATTATAGAAGTTATCATGATTGAAATCAATGTATAATATGGTACATTTATTTTCAGATGGTGTTCAAAAACGCGATCCCTTTCTTGAATAGATTTTTGTGTCCGATTGTACGTATCTTGCTCCAGTTGAGGAGCCATCATAAAAGAAGAACCAACAATTATTGATCCGATCATTTCACGTTCACGTTCTGTCGATGGTATTTATTGATAAACAAGTTATAGTGTACTCTGTGTATGGTTTTTACTTGATTATGAAGACTCTACATAACTTCGAGCAATTTTGTAAAAAAGATTTATTAAACCTTTACTACTCTTGTGGGTTCCTGTTAGCCCCCAAGCACTAGAAATGTTCAGGTAGTTTATTCATTTATCAAAAAGGAATTCAGCTTTCCGCTATTCTTTGGTTATGTCATATTGAACTATCGGTAAGGATAGAAACTGTGTTTGAATTTGTGAATTGTGGATAAAAAAAATTTTGAATACCCCACCGGAGTTTTGAAGTAACTTTCATTTCCACGTATCAAATGTTTACCAACCAGGAACTACTGACCTCGCCGGATGTACAATAATCATATTTGTCGGAATCACAGAATTCGCGTTTGTCAAAATTGATGGTAACAATTTTGTTCATATGCTACGAGAATCAAAATGTAATGTTTCGACAATATTTTTTTTGTTGGGCTCATAGAGAACCCCACTATAGTGCCAACATTATATTATTCCTGAGTCTGAGTTTTTGGTTAAGATATCCACCGGTTCATCACATTTGACGACGAGGATAGAAGTTTTTTGTTAAAGTACCAGTTCAACAAAAGTAACAGAAATACCAATGATTGGTTCTGTGAGAGATTTCGATCCTGAACAAGACAGTTGGACGTTATACCAAGAGCAATTGGAAATTGACACAGATGAGCAGAAGCGAAATGCTGCAGTATCATTGAGTTCAATTGGTCCCACCACATTTAAAGTTTTCCGAGATTTGCCGAAAGATAAAACCTACACCGACTCATGCAGTTTTCTTAAAACGCATTTCTCTTCGATCACGTCAGTCTACAGGGAAAGAATCGTTTTTTTTCCAAATAAAGTAAGATGAAGAAGAGACGGTGAACGCTTGATATGTCATGATTCATGATGCAGCTGCAAACTGTGATTTGGTAATTGCCTACAGCAGTGTTCGAAGGACAAATTCATATGTTCCATGAGAAAAGGATCTATCAGAGATAGTTTATGTGAAGAAAAACCCGATACAACGTTGGAGACATTATTGAAATTGGCGCATGGCCCAGTTTAGAGGCCCCCCTATGTCCCCTGACCTCATACCTATTTCTTTTTTCTACAGGCCTATTTGAACAATGCAATCTGTAAGCATCGATATCCTTACGTGTATATTTCGCTCAGAGAATGGAGGAAACGTTTCAAACTGAAGAGAATGCGAGTTGTCAAAAGCAGACACAAAAATATATTGAAAAAAGAGGTGACGCTGTTGGAAATCTACCTACTAAGAATGGTCCATTTTGTTATACATTGATTTCAATAGTAACATACAGTGCTTTCCATTGGAAATACGTTTTCGAGTATCAGAGCGAGAGAAAGGCTGTTACGAACTGAAAGTTAACTATTATTTTGTGATTCATAGTATTTTATAGATTTTTAAATAACAATCGGGCTTCGTTATCAACTCCCTACCTCATTCCCCGGCAACAGCATTGTTAATCCCGAACCCGTCAACCACGAAAAATGCCGTTTCTCAATACAGATTCACAGGAAAGGGAAGCCCTGAAATGTTCGAAGATTAACGCGTGAATCATAGGATAGGAGAGACGAATAACTAGCTAATTTTAATTTTTTTTTTTTCATTTTACGTATTTGAATACACCATATATATTCAGCACACCGAAAGTGGGCTTTTACCGTTCGCCCGCACTGAAAATTTTATCGTGCGCAAGTGTCATTAGATATCTACTGATATCTTGAAAATCATTAATACCTAATAAATCTGAAAACAAAATCCTTGAAGAATAGGAAATTTCCAAAAAACGTCTGTACTCCCGGAACTCTATCTCTATAATTTATTTTGATTTAACGCTATAAAAACAAAAGTTCAAATATTGTATAAATTTTTGACATTCTGGAGCCCTATATATATTTATATATATATATATATATATATATATACTGTATATACTGTATTGTTTATAAATAATGTATAAACAAATGACTTAATAATTTGTAACCGCTATAGGTTACTGCCATGGTTATATGTTGAAGGAAAGTAAAACAATAGTCGAAAAATGTTTTCGGCACCAATGTATGGATATTTAATTTTTCCTCAGTTATAAAAAAAATATTAACAAAATAATGAGCTTTTATTACCTTTCATCAGGTGATCTTGTGAGTATGTAATATATTAGAAGGCTACAGAAAGTCAAAAACTCATAGGTCAATTATTTGAACTTTTATGTCGTTTTTTTTTTCAACAAGTATTCATCCGTTCCAGATGAAACCATAATATATTAAAATTTTTTATTTAACATTTGATACTAAAATTATTTTATGAGATAATATTTTATTCGCAGCAGTGCGCCCGAGCTGTAACGACCTTGCGGAGCACTACTTTTAGCGTTATTTTTTTTCAAATTTCTTGAATAATAATTATCATTAATAAAAAACCAAATGGGTACCTTATTTTTTCTTCATCTTATTTCGTTTATAACAATCGAAATTTTTTACGTTCAACTGAATCCTTCAAAAATATTTTTCTATATATCATTCCAATTTTAATGAATTATCGCTCATATTTTTAGAAGCTTCATCTCTATTTTTCTACGTGTTTCAACTTGTTCTTCGGACTTTA
This sequence comes from Zygogramma bicolorata, assembly GCA_032362365.1. Taxonomy (NCBI): domain Eukaryota; kingdom Metazoa; phylum Arthropoda; class Insecta; order Coleoptera; family Chrysomelidae; genus Zygogramma; species Zygogramma bicolorata. The sequence continues at coordinate 155,197 of JAVJAQ010003372.1, read as the reverse complement.
TATAATGGCAGTTCTCTAGAAATCGCAAATTGTTTGTATATTTCCTTAGCGACGGAGTAAATAACGCTTCTTTTGTGTCAATATTTGGATATTTTTTGTGGAAAAATAAATGTTTTCTAACAATCTGTAGTTTTCGTAAAAATATAATGAAAAATTTCGTTCATTTTAAACCGCTCGTTACTTATTTGATAGCATTAATAGCTGTTAGGTAATGGCTCATTTAGAATACACGTGTTTTCTAAATTATTGGCAGCCGCTTCCGGAAAATTCAGTTGAAAATTATACGGAAATGTATTGTTCAACCACAAGGGTTGGTACTGAATCTAGTTATATTAATGAATCGATAAGCAATTGTTTGAGTGTCTCGTCCAACAGTAATTACCAGATGGGCATGTTGGGAGTAGAACTCGAGGATAAGGCCCATAACGTGCACTCCCGATTTACCGCACTCGGCTAACGCCTCGTGCTAACGGTTTTTTGCTCATACATAATAGGCTAATTATCCCACTCGTTATATAATATACTATTTCCTGCTTACACCACTTCCTGTGTTTAACTGTGCCCCCATGGGAACTAGTCACGCACGCCCGGAATATGCTCATTTTCTCGATTCCTAATGAAATATACTAATTCGGCATTTAAATTCCAAAGCTTTCTCAAACATTCAACCTGCATTAGAGTATCCTGTGGTCATTGAGTTGGTTGAATCAGGTATATCAATCAATGAGATTTACGAGCTTGTGGTTGACTTTTTCCTTCTTAATTGTCAAGGACATATCGCTCGTAACAGTTCTGCTCTCAATTCGAAGGTAACTGTTATTATACTGCGTTGAATTATTCACTAATAGTTTTCTAATGCAATAAAATGGAACGCGCCTTCGAAATTAAAAATTTGCGAGTTTCAGAATAATGAATTTTTCATCTGCACCGTACTCTATATCTACCTGTTAGAAAACCTTGTGAAGAAAATATACCTAGGTATGTGTGCAATGAAACAGCTATTATTTGGGTAGTTTTTCAATCAACTGAAAAACAAACAGTCATATTAACATTATGAAACTCAAATTGTTTATCACCGTATCGTTATCAATTTCCTGTAATCACTATTGAAAAAAATGTTTCGATGATGTTACTTAGGTAATGAGTTTATGATTATCCCGATATAAATAACAATGAAATATACTCGAATTGAATACAGCTTTGCATGTTAATTTATTTCATCAAAAGGAGTGAAAATGCAGTTTTACCACGGTACATCTCTGCCTCAGGAACTCATTTCGGACTAGATTCTGTGATAACCTATAGATTTGTTTCTTCCATTTCGAACCATTTTCATCTGGAGTGCGCTAAGGCTGAAAATGAGTTGTTGTTGTTGTTGTTCTAAAATTGTTCGTTTTCGTTAACCAGCTTACGAACGTCAACCCTCAGAAGTCGAAACTTGTGCGAGCAATGGATCAACGAGGCCTTACCTTTTAACGTGCGATTACCCAGCACGGTGGCCCGGCGAGTAGTTGGTTAATTGGGGTATGTTTCTGGTCCTCTTTTTATATCTAGTACAGTAGGGGATATGGCATTCCTTAAGTTGTGCTGAACTCCTATCAGATTCCTGTGCTCTTCCAGAAACTTGGCGATTTTTCTAAGTTGCCAGTGTGACCAGTTTGTTGCTCCACCTATCCCCTGTATCTCCTATCCCAAGAGCCTCAGCTTTCCCACAGCCACGATGTTTCTGGTACGGCGTGGTACTAGCCATAACACGTGGCTCATCGGCACAAAATATAAGAATACACACCAAAATATCAGTTGTAACATTATTGCTCACAAGACAATCGACAAGTTTTGGTTAACTAAAAATGTAAAATAATTAACCCATAGAAGAGACAAAACACTGGAAGATGAATTCTTATAACTACTTCGCAAAGTGAAGGGGGTGATAGGGAAGCATATTGGAATGATTCCATATTGTGCAATTGTTTTAATATTGATACGATTTATCCTTGGGTTCGTTGATTAAAACTCCAAACAACACTAAACTACATTCATTATAACTCTTCGTCACATCACAATACAATACAATCAGTTAAACTGCTCCGCTAACTTTTCAACGCTCTGTACTAAACACTCTGATAAACTCTCTCTACTCTAATACAAACTCTCTCCTTCGACTTCCGCACAAAGCTCTCTCCACTCAGCTCTGAATAACTGTGCTGAATAACTGTCTCACTGAATAACTAACTCTCCAGCGACAAAGCTTCTGCTTATATACCTACGCGTACGACTATGGAGAATCTTCGAGAAAGGCCTCGATTATGTGTATCGAATTCTCCACGCGGATCAACAATTTTTGGAAAAATAACGTTCGCGCTTCGACCCCTCATCTGCGTTTACGATCGTCAAGGCCGGCGCTAGGAGATTCGTAACAATATCATCAAGGAGTTCAACCATGAGGATGGTAATTGTACTGATGGTTTTTTCATGAAGTTTTAATAATAATGTAATAATGAATGGCCTTTATTTTTCTTGGCGGATTAAGCGTAGATATTGTTCCGCTCAATCAAAAATGCACTTATAGAGATTTTTCATTTGAAAAGTTTTAAGATAATTTGAAGAAATGATGACCTGAAATCACTATATTTCTACGAAATATACGTTTTTATTCTCATAGAATAATTGTTATGGTACGATATATTCTAAATGCCCTGTGTCTATCCGAAACCTGATTGAGTCGCCTAACTTAAATTATCAGAAGAAATGGTAATGGAAATCTATGTTGTAGTAAACATGAAAATAATAAAGATAGATTTAATGAATGTATTATTGCAAACCGAATTTCATTCCGATTGGCTGTACCTATTCCTGATATTCAACAAAACTGTAAACTTCAGTAAAACTGACATTCGGAAATGTCCTTTATTTGTACACCAAGGTAATGATTCACGGCGGCATTATCATGATGTATATTGAAAATAGAACAAACATTTGAAATGATACAGTAGCGTCATATCTTTCAAAATGTATTGAACGTGTTCTCTTTTGTTCCAGATGGTTTCACGGGCACTTATCCGGCAAAGAAGCGGAAAAGCTCATGTTAGATAGAGGCAAAAACGGCAGCTTTTTAGTCAGAGAAAGCCAAAGGAATCCCGGAGATTTTGTTCTGTCAGTTCGCACCGATGATAAAGTTACACATGTTATGATCAGGTGTACAGCGGTAAGTACAAGGGTACCTTGGAAAAGCGGAGAAAAGTTTTTGAGTTAGGAATTCATGGGAGATATATAAATCTGTAGAATATGAGCCTAAATAAAAAATGAAAATAACGCCGGAAAAGAACTATTATGTAAAATTGGCTGCATTGTGTAGGGCACTAGTTAGTTTACGGAGAAATGTCCAACAAGATATCTTTCGTTATAAGGAATGTGCACCATACTAACCAGGCTTGGTTTATTACGACTTCCAATCTCTTCAAGAGTAATCTTTCGAAATAGAACTCATTCAAAGCACGATGCCTAGTATATTATTTTAAAATACAAAATAAGGCGTTTCTATCCGGTCGGTAATTTTTGTACGGCAATTTACCAGAGGGCGGCTTGTTGATCCGAGGCCACTGCATGACCCAAGGCTACTCGATGCAAACAATAAATATTACCAGGATATAATAAATCAAATTTAATTTCATTTTCTTAATTAAATCATAGTATGGGATTATGCTATGCTATCCACAATCATTTATTCTATCGAACTAATCATAAAATACATTTCATGTACTTATCCAGTTTTGATATACTGTAGGAAAACAAAATATTCATAATTATTCGTTCGACAGGACAACAGATACGATGTAGGTGGTGGAGAGCAATTCAGCAGTCTTGCAGATTTGATAGAACATTATAAAAGAAACCCGATGGTCGAAACATCAGGCACAGTTGTACATTTGAAACAGCCCTTCAACGCTACTAGAATCAACGCTTCCGGAATACATTCAAGAGTAAAACAGTTGCAGGTATGTATACCAGATTTTAGGTACAGTGAAATCTACTGCCAAACAACTTGTTTTCATCAATATGTTTTTTTTGAAGGATAAGTATTGAGTAATGTTATTTTTTAGAGTGAGAATGAAGCCAGTAGTTTTGGAAAAGCTGGATTTTGGGATGAGTTCGAATCGTTACAACAACAGGAATTCAAAAATTTATATCAAAGGAAGGAGGGGGTCAAGCCTGAAAATAGAAATAAGAATAGATATAAAAATATACTACCATGTAAGTTTTTTTTTTCTAGTGTCGAGGGATTGACTGATTAAATAATATATTACAGGCCAGGTCTGAAAGGGACAAATTTTAAGTTTGACCTGAACCCTTGAGGAATAGTTTTATCAATACAATTTCAATTAACGTACCCACATTCTTTTCTCATTCCATTAGTGATATTTTTTCAGAAAAACATTCATTAGTGCATCAGCAATTCACCATATTTTACTAGGCCTCTGGTTCTAATTATAGAGGAATTTTGTAGACTACTCACTTGAAAAACATTTCAGGAATACATGAAAACTTGTTCGAATAACATATTGAGAAGCGTGAAATATTAAATTTATCTTCATCATTTTTTTTCCAGTTGACGATACTCGGGTTAAGTTGAAAGATGTCGATCCAAAAGTACCAGGTTCCGACTACATTAACGCCAATTATATTAGATGGAAAGCTGATGAGACGATAGGGACTGAATTAGGGAGCGATCCCAGCGGCAAAGTGTACATCGCCACTCAGGGTTGTCTGCCCTCGACAATACCAGATTTTTGGCAGATGGTGTGGCAGGAAAACTGTCGAGTGATTGTTATGACTACCAAAGAGATAGAAAGGGGGAAAAATAAGTGTGCCAGGTAATTTGGATTTTTCATGGTTCATATAAACTTCTGTACATAGCATAGTTACGAGACTTTGATAATTGAATGAACTGCTTATTATCGAATAAATAGGCTAAAAAACCTTTTCAAACGCTTCTCGTTAAGTCATCTAAATTATATTAATGCAGTTTGATTTTAGTAAGAGACTTGAATATTTCATTCACCACTTGTCTTTCAAGTCAATTTGATCCAGTCAGATCGGTTCTCTCCAAAGGGTTCCCAATCTGATTTTCAATTTGGATTAAATGCTTCCTAAGTTTTTCATAGAAAGTTTTTTTCATGTTTATGCCTATACAGTCATTCCAGAGGTTTCACATCTATCTCAAGATCATGAATTATCTTCCAAATTACAAAATATTTCATGAGTTGTCTCGGTTGTCTGATTGTTACTTCAATTGAGGAGTAGTTCAAAATATTTTTTGCATCAGCTTGTGAGTCATTTTAAGTGTTGATTCTGAACCAACGAGAAACATATTTATGAGGTATTCACAAACCAAATATATATTCTCTATTAGTTTTACGTTTCAGTTCGAGTGTTGGACTATCCATTAGGATAGTCCAATCGACCTATAAAATCATTTAAACTGAAAAGAGAGAAAACTATTCTTCATTTCAAATATAGTCTCATATTCGTATTCTTCTAATTTTTGAGTAATCTTTTAAACTTTAAAATTAACCGTTGATTTTTTTATTTCATTCACAGGTATTGGCCAGACTTGAATACTGTGAAAGAATATGGAAAAATTAAAGTTAAAAATATGGCAGAATCTCCTACTCCACATTATAAACTAAGTGAATTTTCTGTTACAATGGAAGGCACAAACTGTGAGAGGAAGGTTTATCATTATCATTTTCAGGTAAGGAAAATTAAATTGATGGGCGAAGACCATGCATTAGTTCTTTATGTAGCATGTGTTTTTTTTCACTCTTGATAAATCCAGTTCCTACATCTGAAAGTGATTGCTCTTCAAGATTCAGTTGCATGTTTGCAATTGAAGCTTTAAATACATGTTCAATTTTATTTTGTCCCTATCAGGCTCACTTGCAGGTAAAGAACGATCAACATTGATATCTTGATTATCATGTATATATATTGACAGGTTCTTTTCAAAGTCAAATTTTGAATTTCCAGAAATCTGAGTTTGATCAGAAGTAGCCTGTTCAATTGTTCAATGCACATAAGGTCAATACATTATAATGAGCTCGTTACTAAACAAAATGGTTCTGAAAAAGTATTTGTAAAACTAGTAACTTCATGATAGAGACCTTTATTTTTTTTCAATAAAAGCTCAAAACTTTTTGATAAATTTCTGTACCGATATTCATTTTTAAATTCTTACAGGCATGGCCTGATCATGGCGTCCCGGCTGACCCAGGCTGCGTTTTGAATTTCCTGCATGAAGTCAATAAAAGTCAAGAGGCCATCCAATTAGAATCCCCTCACGAACCACCTGGTGCTATTTTAGTACACTGTTCTGCCGGTATCGGCAGAACGGGCACCTTCATCGTCATAGACATGATTTTGGACCAACTGAAAAAGCATGGTGAGTTACTAACACTTTCTGTAAACTCTCAACTGAAAACATTGTATTTTATAATTAATCCATAATTTTCTATTTTTTTTTCAGGTCTCGACTGCGAAATAAATATTCAACGTACAATACAAATGGTTAGATCCCAACGTTCCGGAATGGTACAGACTGAAGCACAATACAAATTCGTTTATTTAGCAGTTCAGCACCATATTGAAACAATAACTGAAAGAATGAAGGCTGAACAAGTGAGTTATAATATAATAGTACCTGGATGGCCGAGCTTTGCTCGGTAATTCTTTTTTGAATATCGTGTTTTTCTGAACTTATCGTTTGAATAACGATATATAAATAATATTTTAACTGCAGTCACAAAAGACCAAATTAGCACAGTGATGAATATTTTCGATGAACATCATCCACGATTTCAATTTACCATTGAATGTGTAACTGAAAACAAAATCTCCTTTTTCGACATCTCTCTTATCAGAAATGAAAGTAATGTTATCAATACAGACCAGTATCACAAACCAACCTTCTCGGAGAGATTCTCAAATTATCAGTCAAAAAGGGAATTCTCACAAAAAAAAACAATATAATCCACAGAGCACTGAATTCATCTCATCCGATTTACCACAAAAAAAGTTAGGAGACATAATAAAGTTTTTACTCGAAAATAACTACACACACAAACTCATCAATAAATTTTTATAGAAGAATACCCGATAACAACACCCTAACAAAAATAATGAAACAAAAAAAACTGGACTGCCAAAAAGTTACATACATTAAGAATCTCTTTTAGAAATTGGCAAAAACATTTTCTACTGACAAAATGAAAATTGCCTCCAGCAAAGGAAATACTGTCAAAAAATATTATTCGAACTAAAAAACAAGAAAACCAATCGAACTACAGAGCAGTATGAAACCCAATTATTCAGCAAAGTACTCGACCAAAACAGCTTTGAGTGATTATGCTGCAAATTATTGACACCATTTCGATTCTAACAGTACAAAAGTAGTTACGACTGAAACAAACTTCCAATAACGAGAACTTCTTGAAATGATAAACAAAGAAAAAATACCATAAATAAAAATCGAGACACGGCTGGTTGAGCCACAGTTATTTCAACGTAACTCAATTTCACAAGGGAAAAAATAAAAGAATAAAAATGTTCTGAGATGTCGAAAAGAGAATCCACTCCACTGGGTATATCCATATAAGTTTATGATTTATATCTTTTCAAGCGAATCCTCTGTTCACTATTACTATTGAATTATTGTCGAGACAAAAATCCTTAACTGAATGAGTGTTCTTCTTCTTCTTCTATTTCTTTATTTAACGTCGGCCTATTTCCGCTACCAAGGCCAATCACCGACGCCGGTGAGCACACTTCCCCCAACCGGAAATTCCGGCATATCCTCAATATATCTTGTGCTCATTGATATATTGTCTGCGAGCTATGATATGCTATTTCGCTGCAGCTGTACGGGCTTTCGACACGGTATTTCCCTGCATGGTCACCCATCCAAGTACTAACCGCGCTCGGCGTTGCTTAGCTTCAGATATGAGTGTTTGTAATGACTGAGAAGAAGTGAATCAAATCTCACTTTGAAAATGAGTTATTCTCCTCTCAAGTATGTCCAAAATATCCTTTTGATTCACTTCTCAACAAAAGAAATCTAATCTATTGGTAGGTTCATTATAAGAGGTGTTCACCTGATGTGATATCTGTGACAGTTAGTATTTCAAATTTCATGTGAATGTTTTTTTTTTCATTTATTTCATCAATGTTTCAATCCTGAATCACAATGTAATTGCTCCCCTCGTAATTATTCAACTGTCCTGAGAATGACCATATTAAAGTTTGAAACGTCGATATAAACATACCAATCCTTGAATTGGTGGGCTTGCCGTGCGATCTAAGACTCTTAATTTTAGCAGATATGTGGTCCAGAATGTCGGTTAGCAAGCATACATTTTTCTGGTTAACTTGGTGAGACATGCGTGTGACAAGCTCCTATTCTTAATGTAGATAACAATCATGGAAGGTGATATCTGCACATCAGGTACAACAACCGACTTGGTGATACCATAGATTTCCGGAAAATCGGTTATTCGTCCCAGCCTTCGAAAACAGTAGCAGTTCTTTGCTCCACTCTGGCAGAATTGGTGGGCAAAAAAGAATATAGACAGATATAAAAAAACTATAAGGGAAAGACAATTTAACAAACCTTAGTTCGATAACAACTGTTATGGAAACTTTTCCTAGAGATCAATTACCCTAGCACCAAAACTGATTTTTTGGCACTCGACGCGCGTTTTGCTAACAAGGTTAGCATCTTCAGAAGAATTGATCAATTTTCTTCTCCTGAAGATACTAACCTTGTTAGAGAAACGCGCAACGAGTGCATAAATATCAGTTTTGGTGTTAGGGTAATTGATCTCTAGGAAAAGTTTCAACTTTCACAACGAATGTTTCAATCTCGTTTAACAACTGCTATGGCCTCCAAACAGACAACATGATTCGATGACGCCAAAATACACAACCGAAAAAGCAGAGAATAAGCACTAAGAGATAATCATACCTAGTAAAAAGGCATATAAATGTCAATGACTAAGCACTGGATTTTCAATCAGCAGCTAACCGTTAGCTGCAAGCTAAAGTGGTTATTTCTATTAGTTGTTATGGACTCAGCTGACATGTATGTTTCCTAAAAGTAGATTGAAAAACCGTCCTCAAAATTTTCATTCATGAGTCAGAATCAAAAAATCATAGTTAACTCGGCTAATTTGGTCTTCCCACTCTTTCTTGTGAGCCTAGAGACCTGACGAACTCCTCTTTTTCCTTCTTTATTTGTTCAGAAATGCTTAGTTATGAAATTCATTACTGAGTGAGGTAAAAATGACATCATATCTTTTCCCTCTCTAGGTTCTAATAATGTCAACTGAACTGAACAGTGAACTGTCGAAAGAACAGTAAGGTTCTCAAAATTTCCTTTTTCATAACGTTATTCTAACGTTTTGTTCTCAGTCGCTTGTACAAGGTACACTTGTACAACTTTCATGGCAATACATTCAAAACCAGCATTGACATTTTTCTTCAATGCCCATTTATATTTTTAAACAGTTATGACAATCAATAATCATATATAGGTACATACTTGAACTGACCAGTCAAGTACAATAAAATACACACATTGGTCTTTGAGTAACTTGAATACAATTTGACCAATCACCAATCATTTATTATAGTCATTTTGCCATTCAACTATAAAAAGAATTATTATTCTTTCATTTTGGAACAATTTTATTTATACGCATTGGAGAATAATAAAAATTTTTCACCTTTCATTCGTTCAATGGATAAACAATTTGTTTGAAATAATTGTCTATTGTGTTTTATTTTATAAACAAAATAAAATCCCAAATACAGCCTTATAATTGAATATATCAGAAAAATACATTTTCATTCATTTTACAACGTACAATTTTGCTTCTCTACAAAAGGCATTGAGTTTTTGAAAGCTGTCTCCTGAACTATCACAAATAGGACTATAATTAATCATTCAGAACTTTTTGTGAAGGATTGATGAATGCACAAATCTGTAACTATAATTTATCATTAGTTACGTGCATTTGTGTATAATGATTTGTGACGTATAACTTATTTAGTACTCCAGTGATTTTTCATAATGTTTAATGCAATATTCGTTAGTCGAACAGAATTATTCAACCAGTCGGGATTAGTGTTGTAATATTACAGCAGATTTTATTTTCACTTGTGAGCTAGGCATTCAGACAAATCAAAATCAGGATCATAAAAAAATCTGCATTGCATGTGGTCTATTCTAAAGTGTATTCGATAACAACAAGTACATTCATCAAATCAGTTGAATATGTGCCTATATGGCCCTATTTCCAATGGAATCAGGAATTCCAATCACTTATTGACAAAAATCGATCAGGAGGTGTCTTACTTCAAATTCAGAAAAATGCTGAAAACATACTTACTGGATAACTCGTATTTTACAATGGGTGAGTTCTTATCTTCGTAGTGGACTCTGTTTGCCTCTAATAACATTTTAAAGTACATGTATTGTTTGTCTTATCTATGTTCAACTTTTTTTTGACTTGTTTTATACCTTTTAGGTCTTTGAAATCAATAATAGAAAAAAAAACTTGAGATCTCGTTGCAGAAATTTAAAAACAAACAGCTACAAAATATTATTCATCATAATTTATATTTTCCTTTATTCGAATCTTTCAAAGAGCAAATGATCGTCCAATCGGAATGAAAATCGTAGCGTGTTGCAACTGTTGTTCACCGTTTCGAACGTATTTCATTTCGTGCATTTGATATCTTGAAACTGGCATCAATCATGCACTGATGAATATAGTTAATGACTATAGTGCCATTATTTTAACTTCCAATAGAATCGTTGTGAGCATCTTTATGTATTTTTTATAGAAATATATGCAACTGGGGAGAGAATATACAAACATCAAATACAGTAGTGAAATAGGAAACAGCTGTATGTCTCCAACAATGACGTCAAGTGGTTTTGGAAGCATGACGTCTCTCAACAGTAGATCAGCCAATAACAGCATCACATTAACTCCCCTGCAGAACCAGTATTCAGTGATACTCAGACCAGATGCGAAAAAACCACTTAGAGCTATGTCTGAAGTTAATCCTCTACCAAGGTCAGTACTCTTCTTGTTTTCTTATGAAAACAATCTAGACTGTGAATGTATTCTAACACTATATTAAAGTTGATGAAAAAATTGATGTATTGCAATCAGGAAAGTACCTCGAGAGAATTCAATTGCTCATTCTAATATTCACAATTCGTGTGTAATGTATATTAATAAAGATTTATTTTTCATCCCTGTTATGAACTTCTTGTTTCTTCAAGACTATTATTAGAATTGATAATTTTATAGGTTCCTCTTACAAAAATTACTTATTGTTACAGTTGAAGTCACCTGCGAAAATATTTTTCATTCTTGGTATATATTTTTGAAAAAATCGGTATTTTACAGGTTCAAATTAGATGTAGAGTGTCGTGTTTGATATATAATGCTTGGTACCTTCCTTAAACCATATGTCGATGAACTGATGGTGTGAATGGCAAGCTGTCACATTTTATCGTAAGTGCAATTTTCAAAATATTATCTCTCATCTCAAGTATGTCTTGATAATTCTATCCTGATTCTATTTTTTTTTCAGCTCATCAATTTATTGTTCAGACAAATAACCTGCAGGTTCTAATGCACTATATTGTTCGACTTCTTCATAATAACATCTGCCTTCATCAAACTCGAAATAATTCATTCTAAATGTAATATGGATAGTATTGCTTTATCATCTTTTTTATTTTGAATGACCTTGAAAATTTAGCACTTACCTTGAAATGTGATAAGTTTTTTCAGAAAATGTTAACTTGTTAATAGAACTCAAATTATTCTCCTGATATGCGTAAACTGTAAAGTTCCATTTTCATTTCAATTGTAAGATGCGCTTACAATTGAAGAAATTTGGTACCTGAAGAAGTGACAAATACAGTTCACTCAGCTAACACCATATATAAAATTACCTAGTTGATCCAATTCATTAAGAGTTTATTTATTGTCTATTGAGTAACTGATCCCAAGAAGCTAATGCTTATACAGGGATATATATATATATATATATATATATATATATATATCATTGTGTAGTGCCGTTGCCAAGCTATTAACATCATTTGATTCCAGTAAGATGACTCACGTTCGAATCCCTGAGAGTACCAGAATTTTCCAAACTCAGTGTCTTGCTTCCAGCTTCAAAGCAAAAGTGGCTTGAATACCGTTTCTTAACCTATATGTCGCAGAAATAGACTTGCTGAATCAAGCTCGTAAATGACCGTCTGGAATTTTTTTTGAAAGCGAGGATTTTACAAGATTTTTTTTATAATTTACACGCATGTCTTGGATAAATATCAACTTGATGTAAAGAAATATTTCATAAAACTCTTGTGCTGTTTACAAAGATGTGTTAATAGTTGAAAAATTACAAACGAGAAATGCTTCTAATGATTTCATGTCAATTATCAAATTTGCTAGGAACGATTCAATCTACTATTCATTGTTTTTATCGTTCCTTTTGAAGAAATCACGAAGTTTATTATCAAAATTCAAGTATCTCAAAACATTCATGAGCGTATAAACCCTTAACATTCTTTATTTTTCATTAATACAGTCCCAATTGAATTATGGGATTCTGGCTTGGGGAGGGGTCATGAAATCCCACATTAGAAATCTTGAAGTTCTTCAGGAACGGTTTTTGAAAATAATTTATAATAAGTCTTATTTGTATCCAAGTGAAAATCTGTACAAAGAAACACATAAAATGGACATAAGACAATTATTCGGATATAACATCATGATTTATATCCATAAACACAAATTGAATATAAATTTCAATAATCATATTTATAATACAAGGAATAAAAATAATATCACAACTACAGATTAAAAAATGGATTCAAGAATCACGTCGAATATTATTTCATGAAATCTCTCACTTCAGTTAAGAAAATTAGTTAATTTTTCAATATTATTTTGCTGAATTCTACAAATTTATCAAATATATACATAAATGTAATTCGTATCTCTCGCAACAAGTTTTTAACTTCGCGGGTATATTTGAACTGTTTATTCACCTTTTTACAAACTGATGTATATGCCCTTTTTATGAATTTGAATGAACATTATTATTATTATGTCGACTAGCTATGTATAAGTGAAAGAATTTATGAATTCATTTTTTTACAGACCACCCGAGGATCTGGTGAAACCTATGTTGTACGAAAACATTCCAGGAAACCCATCTGGTTCAGTAATATTACCGGCGCCTCCTCCACCACCCAGAAAAGCTTCATGATAGTTGGGAGTGCCTAATTTCTGTTCCACCTACTATTTGTACCTTCTTGATGTGTTATAGTGAACTGAAATATAGTTACAGATGTTGATTTAACTCGTTACCGATAAAATATCAATCTAGGAAAGTTTGGATATTAGAGAAGTAATGAAAATATAGTATGGTGTCGAAAGTGAGGTTGTGGCAATAACCATTGGGAATGGTGCTTGAGTTCAAATAAAAATAATACAGTTTTTTCAAGAAATTTAATAGATGTTGAAAAAAATGTGGGAGGGAAGAGATGAATAGGTTATCTGGTAGGAATGAAAAAAATGGTTACTGTCTTCTGTTAAAGTTAATTTTTGTTTTTGTGCTGGGCAATGAACAGAAATATTTTTCCCTGGAATATCTTGACATTGTTCTCATATAAGTTATGATAAACACTTGCCATATGTGATTTCTGCTGATTGTACAGATATATCCCAAATTTTGAAATATTCTCTTTTGGAAATTTTAGTAAACTTTTGAAATAAGTTTTTGTTGTGAAAAATATCACAAGAAAAAGGGGGAAGAATTGAAATCAGATCCATGCAATGAAGTCACTTCTGAAAAGTTGATGAAAAAAAAGGCATTTCCACTTGATTGAGTAATCCCTAAAAGTGTTGAAACTGAATTCATATTTTCCCTCCTTAAATTGCGTTATGAGTATTGTTTTCTTGTTGTTACGAAAAACACCTTTGGAATAAGAATGGCCATAAACTGATCTGAATTATTTCAGGTGAAAAAAATCAGTTACATGAAAAATTATTCAATTCGCTGAACATAGAAACATTCATGAAACGACTAAATTCTCATGAGAATGCATTTTTATATTTGAATAGTGAATTGGGTTAAGTATGATCTTTTTAAACATAATATCGACCATTTTTTTTTATAATAATCTCACTTGATATATTCCTCAACAGTTCTCTCAGCTGAAGTATCCATATCTGTAACAATATTTCGAAACTCATATTCGAGCTTCTTTAGTTACTCGCCCTTGTGGTGTTTGAGTATTGAACTGAATTTTCGTTTAGTGGTATTGGTTCGCACTTCCATTGCTATATTATTGACTAGACGCAATCGTCTCCAGCTGATGAAAATTGCGGATACCAGCGACCGAAACGTCGTGAGTACACTCAGCTTGAAACTCGAATTCAACATTTGTTCATTTTACTTCATATTTTTTTTATTTAAATTTTTTTGACTTCACTCTTTCATATTCAATATCTCAACTTTTGGTCATAACATTATCTTCTTAATCAATAAATCAAACCTTCAAATCTATTTCGGACCAAAAAATCCATTTCAACCATTTTCTTTTGATTGTTTTGCTTTATATATATGTATGTATATATGCTGTAAGTATAATAAACATTTATATAATACACGAAATAAAAACAAAATTACTGCTAAAAATAAAATTTCCAAAGCCATATCACAAAAAACTTTTTATATTTAGCATCATTTATTTACGACAAATTACCAAATTCGATTAAAGTAACAAAGTCAAAATATTCTTATAAAAAACTGGTGAAAAAAAGGAATCTTGAAACTCCCAGATTATTTTTCCAGAATCTTATAGAATTGAAATTTTCCATGTGACTGCCAGTGTGCTGATTATACTGTCATTTTCATTTATTGTTCAAATGTTATTATATTATTAAATCATTCATTTTTAATCCATAATAATTATTTAATAAAATATCTATTCTAATCCTTACAGGTGCAATAACTTCGTAAGGTTTAAATATTTATTCACATATTATTTATTTTAAAATTGTTATATTGAGATTTATTGTGAATAAATTATTATTATTATTATTTGATAGAAGTTCGAACCAATACCACTCGGCAATGAACGTGGTCAACCACATTCAAGCAAATGTTTGATGTTTTCAATACAATGACGAATAATCTTTTCGGAGTATTTCTTGAAATTATAATGATGAACAATGAAGGTACAGTTTTCAATACAATTTGAGAATTCTTTGTTAAGGCACAATTTTTTAATCTTCGCATAAATATTAATTTTATATAAATGCTATGCAATGAGAAGGAGCTATTACTTTGGGTGACATGTCCATTGGAAACTATCCATTGATCAGACATGAACAGCATATGAAAAAATAACGTAAAACATTCAATAGTCAGTTGCGTGGCATAGAAACAAATATTTTAATACAGCTGCTCATCAAGACTGAAATAAATTGAAAGTGAGCTTTTGAATTATGGAAAAAAAATGGGAAAAATTCCTGTGCAGTTATTCCTGTTAATAGTATTTTTTTGTTCACACAATTTGAGAATTTCACAGAGCTGTCAGGAATAAACCGTATTATGTAATAATTGTTCAATATTTTTTTGATTTCCAGCATTTTCTGTTACTACTATTTGAAGAGGCAGCTGTACCCCTTCGAATGAGGTTCCTACTCCCAATAAATTGATTCAAATAGTCGGGGAATGTCGGTTTTCGTGGGCGGTGTCTCATACTAGCTGCTTTTGGTAGCTAGTAATTTATCATACAGAGACTGTTTATGGTAGCGGAGATAATAAAAATATTGAACAGATTTTCATGTGATGATGAAGCTGAAAAAATGGTAAAACCTCGCAATTTTTTCGTTAAAAAATTTGGTATTAGGCTTATTACACCCTCTAGTTCATTTTCTATATTGTGCCGTTGTACGCTTTTTGTTTTTTAGGGGGTGAAAACTGCCCCTAATTGTAAAAAATTATAAAATAACATTAAAAATCTAAATATGGGTAAAAATAGTTAAATAATGATTTTTTCATGCTTAAGGATACAATTTCATAATCTTTCAACCTACCCTTGTTATAAACTATCCTAGAAAACATTGAAATTTGTATAATGTCTTCGAACTTGGTGAGAAATCAACGAAATATACACTCACACACGCGAGCAGATTTTTTTCTCCTGTGTCTTCCAATAGGAATGGAAAGAGTGGAACATATTACGTATAACGATACTGGTTATGCAGAATACTACGCTCCAAAGCGGTAATTCAAATTTTTCAAAGGAAAATTGATTGTTTTTTTAAGCATACCTCCTTCATTTTTGGGGATAGAATTTTTTTTTTTAGAAACGATTCTGTAGAACTTTTCAAGAGCTTTGAGACTATGTGGACAAAATTACTTAAGATCCCTTGATTTTTAAATGGGAAGAGTTTAAAGCGCTTGACTAAGGTGATGTTCGATCGTAAATGTAGGTGTTAAACGGCTATATCTCGCCGAATATTCATTTTACAAAAAATCTACACACAGGAAAATTTTTGTCATCAAGAGAGCTACAATTTAATACTGTATCGTTTTTTTCGTATCTTTAGTATTTTGAGAGATATAAGAAAAGGGTTAAGAACACGAAATTGAAAAAAATCGTTTTCTCTTTAAACTCCAATTTTTCTAAAATCAGGCATTTTAAATTGGTTAAACTTCGTGGGTGAATTTATAGTACATATTTGAAGAGAATCACAGAAGGGTGGCGATCAATTTCAGTTTCCACACTTTTTTTGATAAAATGTTTGGTTTTAGAGTTATTCACAAAAAAACATTGAAAAAAGTTGATTTTTCCGTCAAAAAACTGTTACTTTCAACTTCGAAAAACTCAAAAAATATTACTTTTACGAAAATAACGTATGGAGCATTTTTTTCTTAGAAATACTTTTTCCGTCGATTCCTACAGTTGAAATGTAATAAAAAATTTCCATTACTGTGATGGGGTAGCAACCACCCTCAAGGCTCTAGCGTACAGCGTCATGATATATAAAATGTTCCTTCAGATATTCCCTACCTTCTGTGAAAATTTCAGATGAATCCATGGTGGACGAAAAAATTGCGAACCAAAATGCTTCATTTCCTGAACTACATTGGAATTTTTCCCAGCTATCCTGAGTCTTTCCCTTTATGGAACTTCCATAAAACATTCGATGTAAAGATTGTTTCACCCAATTTTCATGTCCTTGCAAAGAATGATTTTATCTTTATCATGTCTGGTGTATTTTGAGCATGACGAGAATTTTTCCAAAGAATTGAAATGTCTTGAGTAGACTTGAGTTGCGTTTTTAATTTGTGATGCAGATTCGTGATTTACTTATTTTGTAAGAACTATAATGATGTATTTTTATATTTTTGCTAGATGATCATCTTATACAGGAAATTCGAATTCGACCTGACAGTCATAATGCCCTGTATGAGTATATTGTATGTTATTTGTAACATAGATGTGAATTATTTCAAAATATTCCTGTACAATTAGATTTCACCACGTTAGATTTATTTTGTTGCATATTATTTGTAGTGTTGTCAAAAAATGTCAACTCGTTGGCATGAAATATATTGGTGCTAATTTTCAAGCTTGTCAGCGTTGTTCATATAGTCACTTGAATTTTTGAGATGTAAAGATTTTTTGTCAATTTGTTAAATATATACATAATATAAATTATTATTATCAGATTCAATTTATTTCATATCGCATCAATTACAGCTTATTCAGTCTGACGTGGCACGGTTTTTGTTTCCACATCTGGTTGCGCACTAAACTTACGGTACATTTCAAGTGGCTGCTTGTCTCGCACTGCGCAATACGTCATCATCTTCGTGCCAAGATGAAATGGAAAAGATGTAATATTTTTAGGCATAATCATAGTAGGGTTTGACAACAGATTCATAAAATTCAATCATATCTCCGAGATCGTAGGATTTTACCTTGGTATTAAATCCGATTTGCTTAACATAAATGTCATAAACGATGAGATTGGAATCTTTGATGTAAAAGTTGAAACTTTTCCTAGAGATCAATTACCCTAACACCAAACTGATATTTTTGCACTCGACGCGCGTTTTGTTAACAAGGTCTTCAGGATAAGGAAATTGATACAAAATCTAAAGCTAGGCTTAGTTGTTTATATACCTGAAGTTTTTTGGTCCGATATGGACTTTGTTTGATACTGTTAATTATTCCAATTAATTTCTCGATGATGAACTCACTACCTGCAAGTTCCCTCATCTGTTATTATTAATTATTCTGATTACTTTCTCAACACTAAATTGAAAAGCGGGCTGAAAGGGATAGGTCCCTCGTCACCATTCATGCTGTTTTTACATTTTGCTATTTCTAGACTCTCCCATGCATCGAGTAGTCTTGTGTCATGCACATGCTTGATCAGTTTCAGATTGCTTTCACCAATTTTGTGGTCATTGTCTAGAGCGTGTTGGGCGACACTGGATTTGTCTACCCTTCCGTATTTCATGTGTGCAAAATGCTCTTTGAAACGAGTTTTATTAGCTCGTCGGCTCTGGCCGATGTACTTGTTGCAATCTTTCAACTGATCTCGTAAATTCCCGACTTCTCTGAGTTTTCTGATTTATCTTTTGGGTTACCAAGAAGCTGTTGTAAGAAGTTTGATATGCAACTTTCATATTTACGTCGAATATCTGTTGAAGTCCTCTAGTGTATTGAGGTTCATATGGGATTACTATAAACTTTTCATTTTTCTCATCTTTTTGAAAAGTCGAAGATTTAAGAAGTGTTCCCCTAAATTTACATTTTCTAATTATCTTATCAACTTTTTCTAGGTTAAAACCGTTCACTTCAGCTACGTACCTAATCACTCTCCTTTCATTGCCGTACTGATCTTTTTGCAAAGAAAAATTTATTAGTCTATGGACCAGAAATTGCAGTGTCGCCATTTTATGTTGTGGACAATGATTCGAGTCATTTGGAATGTATCTGAATGTGCTCGTGTCTTTTCTGTAAATGTCAAATTCTATTTCATTCTGTTCGTTCCTTATATATAACCAATACATCTAAAAATGGCAACTTTCGTTCTTTTTCTACTTCGCACGTGAATTTTATACTATTACATCTGCTGTTTAGTGCTGAATGGATAAATGTCATAGCTTTACCATGACAATTGATTTGAATATAATTTTGATTTGCTTTTGGAAATTTTCAAGGAAGTCGATGAATACAGAAATAGTTTTTCATCTTTTTTTCTGTTTTTGTTTAATCATTTTATACTATATAAAAATACGTAATGTATCGAAAAAAATTTAACACATGCCCGGGGGCAAGCATTTCAAGTAAATATCTTTCAAGGTTGATTTTAGTACTTGCCCATAAAAACCTATCTATATATGTATTTATAAAAATTATATATATATATATATGGTGGATATTTGGTGGTATCATGTCTTCACTTACTTTATCAGTGCCTCCATGGATATAAGGAAGGAAAGCCGTTGGGCGTTCAGGTTCGTCCTCAGGATGTCCAGGTTGAAGAGCTCGGGTTTGCCTAAGTTTAATTGACCTGTGTCTAGTTTTTGTAATGTTCTCAGTAACTTCACTTAGCGCCCTAGGAGGTAAGTGATATGCATCGATATAGAAAATTGTAAATATCTCGAAAACGATCACTTTCAGCGTTGTTGAAGAAGTGTACCTTGTTTACTTGAAAAAATTGTGAATTATTTTTTTTCAAGAAAGTACCAAATGGTTACTGTCAAAAAAGTTAGGGCAATTTGAAATTGATAATGTTATATCGTACGCAACGCCCTCTCTAAATGTTACATGAAAATTAATACGAAATTATGATTTCTCACGTCAAAATAAACACGGGTACCGAATTTCATACAAATAACTTAATTTTTGCAAAAGTTATTTCCAAAAGGCGAACAAAAAGAATCAATATCAACACCATGTGTATTCCGAAAAGAAGCATTTCCGGACACAAGTTTATATAGACTTTTTTCTTAAAATTCTCAGAGGAATACATACGTCACTTGAATATTTTTACGTACTTACGTTACACCCTGTATGTTCAATAACTGTCTATATAATACAGATGGGAGATAGGTATATACAAAATAGAGGTCGACAATAATTTGGTCCGTTTTGTATACTCGTCAAGTGTATGAAACAAACTGCAGGGTAGGTATTTTTTTGAGTTCGAATTAGATTCTTTTTTATATTCTCCATCGCTTTTAGATACCCAGGTAGTAAATTATCAAAGATTGTATGAATTACCTGAAAAGAAATTCAATCCTTATTATACGAGAAGTCACGTTCAATTAGGCCAAAATTGTAGTCGATTCGTCTTTGCCACTACTTGCACTTCTTGCAACAAAAACAACAGATAATCATATCGCTCACTCACCGTGCCCTGGACAATAACTCATCAGATTTTTTGGTGAAGCATAAAAAATTGTTCGGGAATGGGGAGGGTAACCAAAAATATATTATTCTCGCCATCGTGGAAGGTTGGTCTAATCCAGGGGTCGCGACGCCGCGAAAACAGCAACTTGCACTACACTACGTAATTCATAAAAATCTATCCTCCACATTATCTTCGGGAACCCCAATTTGAATGATATAATCAGCAGTGACAACGAGATTGACGTCGGCCAATACAAAACGTTCATTATAAGGATCTAAAATCGGAATTCGAAAAACAGGGTCACAGATTTCAATAAAATGGAGAATGTTGTAGAAATCCTCAGCAGCATTTACAGCATTCTGATTGTGAATATGAGGCAACGAAACTGCAGTTGTTTTCGGAAGTGATAAATAACTCTACAGATGGAAATGATCGATTTCCAAGAAAATACAGTTTTAAAATAAAAACATGCAGAAGTTTCCAGCGAAGAGTTCTCGATAAAATTTGTGTGTGGTAATAAATATCCAGAAGTAAAAGAATTGGCTTTGTAACTTTTTACTTTGTTTGGGTCAACATATATTATTTTGTGAAGCAGCATACTGAAGATGAACTTCATTGAGAATGAATTCAGATCTCGACTTACTGATGTGCATCTCAAGGATTTATCAATAGTTCGCACAAATTTTAGTCAAAACTTCGGACAGATAATCCGCAACTAAAAATGTTATTTTTCTCATTGATACGTGAAAAAATAACTTTAATACCTATTATATTTGTTTAATGGTCATTTCTTAAAACGGACCCCGAGCGAAACTAATTGTCGACCCCTGGTCTAATCAAACGTGGCTTCTCGTATAATAGGGATTGAATTTCCTTACAGGTACTTATAAGTCATTTAATCCTCACTCATACTCATGGGTGCCGTTACAAAAAATGTTAGGGGGGGGGGCGAATTTAATTTAACAAGTGTTGTTTAAAAAAAATTGCGAATTAAGTCGATGTCGTGTCTAACGCGGCGTATGGACTGAAAAATCTAAAATCCAGGGGGTGGGGGGCGCCCATGCTCATACTTCGAGCCACGTTCTCATAGAACAGAATTGTAAATGTCTGAGGTTGATCGGAACAAATTTTGGATAATGAAATAAATTTTCGAGAATAATCTCATTAGAAACGATTCTTTTTTTTTTTTGAAGAATCGCTTTGTCATATGACAATGACAACTGTTATGAAAGGCTCTTAGCTGACATCCATGGACATAGTAGGCCCACTGGTAACGTCCAATTGGGGAAACCATTACTTACTGACGATCCAGGGCTATTTAACAAAGTATGTGGAAGCAATACCCATCCCGGATCAAAAGGCCGATACCGTAACGACGGCATTCGTGGAAAATATAGTCATACGACACGGAACCCCGAAAAAAATTCTCACTGACCGTGGATCAAACTTTATGACTTCATCGTTCAAGGAGGTGTGCAAACTATTAGAAATGGAGAAGATACAAACAGCGAGTTACGCATCAACCACCAACGGACAAATTGAACGAATGCATAGGATTTTAAAAGATATGCTATCCTATTATTTGACGAGGGACCAGAGAGATTGGGACGACTGGGTCTCCTTCGTCTTGATGGCTTACCGAGGACTAACACACAGTACAACGGGATACAGCCCATTCTTTTTGCTTCACGGGAGGGACCATGCCCTACCGATAGAGAGTTTCATTGACTCCGGCCGAATGAGGTATAATTATGACGATAGGACTATGTGTCGGATTTATTGGAAAGACTGAGACAAGTTAATGAGAGAGAGCACAAAAGCGAAAGGGGTCAGAAACAAAAATTTCAATGGGAAAACGAAAGAGCACACATTCAAGATAGGTGATGAAGCATCAATCCAGGCAATGTCAGTGAAACGAGGCTTATCCAAAAAACTGGCTAGGTCCATAAAGAATCTTCGAAATGGTCACTCCAGTTACCAGATTTATAACAAAGGGGTTATAATTAGTATGTTTTGGAGATCACACAGGCCGTGTGAGGGCTTTATTCTCACTAGTGCGCAGGCTCGTACTCATGTATGTATAGCTGAGGAGAGTTGGTGCAGGAAATAATTGTTTGGTACGTGGAACCATTGTCTTGGAACGTTCAGGAAACATTATGTTATTCTGGTTGTATCCAGTTGTATATTACAAGGAATTTTACATGTATGGATTTTCAGGACTTATTGATAGGTCGAAATATAGTTGTTTTATAAGCAGGGTGCCTTTTCCAAAAGAAACGGAAACGCTTAAATGAAATTAGTAAACTCGAAGAAGAAAAATAAACGATAGGGGTAATAGTTGACATTGTCGATAAGGCGACAGAAAAATGAATTGAGCTCTGATTTTCTTTCCTTTTGTTATAATTTTTGTTGTATGTTTGTTCTATGTTTTATTTTGTTACCATGATTTTAATTATGTATTGCGGTTGTTTTGTCATTTCAGCAGAGATAACTCTGTCATGATTTATCTAACCTGTATCAATCTCACTGATGTCCTGTTTCATCACCCAGGTGAAGCCCTTAATAGCCTACGATTGTGATGACAAAGCAGCAGAGATCTCCGCAATATCAATATCTCTATTCTATTCTATTCTATTCTATTCTATTCTATTCTATCTCTTCGCGATGTCGCAGTGTGTTCGGAACCACAAAAAACTTATCAGAGTGAGCCTAGAACTGTAAAAATAATCCAAAAAGACGAAGTTGCATTGCAACATGCGTGGACTTGTTTGATCGAAATCATGTGAGTGATCACACATCGCGGGATGCATAGCCATAGTTAGATTGTGGCCGTGGGAATCTGGGATTATGTTAATCGTCTAGGCACCGAGGAATGCCTCAGTGCGCACCGATATCGATCCATCGGTATCCAGCACCAGAAAATTGAGGACCTAGCTTTAAATGGAACCACCATCGCTTCGTTAACGTTGGAAGGAATCGTATACGTCTGGATGGAACATGCGAAGGAACAACTTATCACGAAAACGGGCAAATATGGAGAGGGATACTAATAATAGCCACTATGAGGGATTATAATGACAGATTTCGAGGCCAAAGTAAAACTAGACGATAATTAACTGGTTTTGACAGGGAATGTGGTATGCCTATTTTTATAAAGGGGTGCTGTTTCGACCCTACTAATTCCGAACGAATGTTCGAAGCAAAGTTCAGCTTGTTTCACGCAGGCCCTGCAGAGACGATTGCCAATAAAATCACTACTGAGCAATTGATAGTACTTGACGACAAGACGAAGGCTTTTGCTGTAACGTTGATAAAGAAAATTAATGTGTGTCAGTTAGAGTTTTGGCAGACAGAACATTCACGAATAATGGTTTTGGGAGGACTTGCACAAGACATGAGCTGAACCCAAAGGTCACTATACTACCCAATAACGCAGACCTGATGGCTTATGTGAATAGCGAATTCTCATATGTAGAGCAAACATATAACCGGAAGTTAGACCAGTGAATACTGATGCAGTCTGCAGGAGATGTATTGCCCAACAAGAAATACTGAAGACTCGACTAATTGTCGCACCGCTAGCACCTAGTACCTTGAGCCAACTAGTTATAAGGAAAGAGGGAGGTACGTAGGATGAGTACTGGAGGAAGTCCTCTACATCATGCGATGCTTACCTAGATCCGTTGACGAACTCCCATAGCGGTAAATAATAAGACCAATGTAATACTTAATGGTTTCCAATTGTATCAGATGCTAGGATGTGGCGTAATAATACTAGCCAGTTTATGGAACACTCTTATACGATGTGGGTCTTCCACGCGGAAGCTCCGTAGAACTTTTACTCAATTTTATAGAACTTTTACCCCAACCTCTGAGAACAGTCTGAATAAAACTCAACCCTTGGAGTTGTCCGCGAACTTTAGAACTGGACGGTTATACAAACCAAGCGCGAACAACTTTGGAGTAACAGTAACCCCGACAGTAATGCAGCCGCGGGAACAGGAATAGCAGCAGCGACTCATGGAAGTCCTAGAGTTTCCCAGGCTATGGAATAGGTTACTTCCTCAGCAGTTATCAGCCACCGAGCACGTGAACAGTCCCACGCGGAGGGCGCGAAGAATACGTGTGATTGCGAGTGCATTGCGAGAAAGAAAGCGATTCATGTTTACGCGACGGGCTAAAAGTTATGTTCATGGGTAGTCATAAGTAATGGAAAACTTTCAGAACTAGAGCTATTCATTTTAACCGTCGAAGGGTGTTTATAAAATCCACCTGTGCTTTCGAGAAAAGTATTGATTTCTTCAGCGAAAAACATATTGTTTTACCAGTGGGTTTTGCTGATCAGCACATGAGAGGGTTTTCGCTGCTGAGAAAGTAAGTGATTGAGGTTCCATCTTGAACGGGGGCGAGACTATAGGCTAATTAATCATAAGTTTGGTAAATCGAATTTGACTCCGAGAAAAAATAACCTTTCGCTGATGATCGAGGGAGGTTACGAAAAGTTAGGACAGAAAAGTCACGATTTCAAAAGGCAGTCTGCGCCAAAGGAGCCACGGTATCAAGTTGTCATAAAGGGAAATTAGTTAGAAAATTTGAGGAATAGCGCGTTTTTCAGTTATTTTGCAAGGGAAATGAATCGAGTAGTTTTAGTGAGAAATCATAGTAGGATTACCCTGACGAGCTTGGAACACCGGAAGGATATAGTCGAGACGATTAAGGAAAGCGGCGGTGAGGTAAATGTACATGTCTGAATAACCTCTTCCGAATTGTTGGGGAAGAGTAAGCCAAAAATAAGTATACAGAGTGTGGCTCTGACATTTTTTTATTCAAATCTTATTTCGGTAGTGGCCGGAAAGCGAAGTAATTGTAATCACTCTTCGTATACTATAGAGTTACGGCGAAGGCACGTCAATTGTTTTGTTAGAAATAGGTCACTGCGAACTGAGAAATTTTCATGTGATTACCGCATACATTTTAGTACCTTCGGTACAGTAGTTGCTTTGTTATTGTTTTTTTCTTATTTTTGAATGTAGTATTTCAGTTAATTACGATTCGGTTTTCATTCCAAAACCTTAACTTCTTAGTCCCCTCGAGGAATGTCTGGGAACTCTTGAGATCTATCTCACATGCAATTAAAGATCTCCTCTCAGTGCAGCGAGGCTGAGCTTACACTTCTTTTGGACTTGCCAATAAACATCCAAAATTTTGACGTTGAAAACCATGTCTGGTGACAGCAGCTGCCATAAATTTAAAGTAATTAAAAAAATCATATCCCTTCAGGCAATTATTCCACAATAGTTTGTTCGAAGAGGCTTAGAAGTGAAATTCTCACGTCAAGGCTGTATTATATACATGGAGATCATGGCAACTGCATCAGATTAACAAGGACTGTATAGATTAGATTTCAAGTTGGAACGAGCCAATTCTGCGACTGTAACAAACATGCAAGAACTCTGGCATAAAGAGAAAGGAAAACTATAGCTCATCCACAGTGATCTCTGTGGACCCATCCGAGTCATGCAACTCGATATATGTTACTCCTCATTTATGACTACCCAAGAAAAGTATTTGGATACTTCATAATAAAAAGTAAGGATGAAGTGGCAAATAATTTTATGTAATTCGAAACCATAATTGAAAATCAGACTGTTCTAAGGAGAATGGCGAAGAATACAGCAGCGATTATATGGAGCGGATTATTAGAAAAAGTGGTATCGGACATGAAAAATATATTCCATATGCACCTGAACAAGAAGAATTATTGAAAATAGAGCAAAAGCCCGCGACCACCAGACCTTTTATAAAAGCTGAATGTTTCCCTACGCATCTCCCCAATACATCTGAGAATGATCAGTGACTATGTAGTTTGGTCAGATGCCAGGAAACAAAGGTATCTAAAATAGTACCCCACTTTCGTCAAAGCTCAGTTCTTTCATATTTTCTTTGTGATGATGATCATCCATTGTCAGACACCATATTCAGACACCTACTACGGTTTCAACTCCGTACCAGGCACCCCTAAACTTTATAATTATACTTACGTTTGACATTATTTGAAGGATTTTGGGACGCCATCTACTCTATAATGTCGATATTTCCTTTTACTCGACAATGTAAGATATACAATGATGTAAGTTATCTTTTCTGAGGGGTAAAGTAGGTGCAGATATATATTCGTCACTTTGACACAATAGTTTGATTGAAATTATAAAAGAAAGCTGATGAATCTTCAAAAGCAGTGTTGAAAATAGAAGTTTTACGGAAAATAATCATTAAAGCATGAGAATACTCACAGAAAAATGAATGATCTACGATATTGATGAAATATTCCAGGTTTGTTTCTGAATTGATTCCCATCTTTAAGCATTATGAATAAGTTACAATGTGCGCTTGATGCTACGAAATCAGTGAGAAATATATATGAAAACAAATGACTTGGAAGTAATCTTTGCTGCCTGTTTTCTGCCGGAGTAACCAAGATCCAAACTCTATAGTCGTTGATTGTTCTTACCTATGTTGGGGACATGCGCATCAGCTTTTGTAAAACAACCGAAGGTCTGGTGGTCGCAGGCTCTTAGGCTAAAAGACTAGGAGCATGATAGCAGAGGCCAAATTAGGTCTGATCAAGTATATACGATGCGCGTTCTACTGTTTTGTTAAACTCAAATTCCTATCAGGATATATTTTTCAGAGTATTGTAGGGTAAAATGCAGAAATGCTTATGATTCGGTTGAAAAGTGATGAAGAAGGTGTTATAGAGTGTGTATGCTGATAGGAAGAATGAGGAATTTCGAGCGGAATTAGTTGAACAACAAACAAATGCGCCAACCCCGGTTTTCCTATCTTTGGGGGGCCATATCTCCGAAATTAGTTGAGAGCCCCAAAAATTTCATTTGTATTTTTTGTTCAGGAAGCCAAAATGCATAAGTTCCACCAAATTTTTCAGTTCCAAGGCGGAACTCGATAACTATATATTTACCGAACTGGTAAACACATATAAGGATTTGTTGACTCTGACTGGACCAATGACGAGTTCGATCGAATATCATATACAGGCTATATTTTTACCTATGATGGAGCTGCTTTTTCTTGGGAGTCGCGAAAGCAGAGAACGTTTGCCTTTTCGTGTACGGAAGCGAAAAATATGGGATTGGTAGGAGCTGCGAAAGAGGCTATTCAATAAAAAGTGTGTTTGCCGAATTGAGGAAGGAGAAAAAGGCCATTGTGACCCATAATGATAACCAAGGTGCACAAAAACTCGCACATAATCCAGTCTATCAAGATTCACAATTGAAGCCGAGACCTTAATTATTTGCAGATAATGCATATCACAACTGTTGCAACTACTTGGAACTATCCTGGGGCCGTCATAGGACTGATCTATATTACGGCTAGGGAGAAAGTGAGATTGGAAATACACACACACACAATTATTCCATTTTGAATGTTGGCGCCAGTGGGCAGTAGTGTCACGTGACATTATAGGCTATAGAAAGGAAAAGAAAACGTGTACACAATGGGACAAGGCGAGAGAGATACACATAATGACATTTGAATTTTGGCATTTGACGCCAACAAGGTCACGTGACCAGAATGGCGAACTCGCGGATACAAGATATGGAGACAAAGTCACTAGTAGCATCTATCCGTAGTATCTATAGCCCTTCGAATAATATATCCATATGGTTGTCTACCTATATTTCCATAAACTGAGAATGTGAAATTATTATCATAGACTCATTTCGCGATATTGAATTTCCTCAGGCAGAAATATTCAATTTTTGATATTTTATTCGTTTCTGCCTGCTGTCAATCTTAATATCACTCCCAGATATATTTAAATTTAAAATTTTCCTAGGCTTACTGAATTCCGTCATTTTTCTGTCGAGACAAGATACATCCTTGTACCATTTTTTTTTCGTTATTCAAACTATGAATGAAAGCATTCTTTTAATATTGATTTGAAATTGACACCTCATTATCAACTCCATTTTAAATTTCAAGTAGGATATGCGGTTTCAATCAGAAGAAATGTTCCAACTTATCAGAAGATCAAAGATTAAATAAGAACACCATCGTAATTAGTCTACAATATTATATTTATATTCTATACAAAAATACTGGAAAAAGGCAAACAATATTACATTTAGAATTGTTTTTTTGCTCGCATAAAACTAGTTCACATCAAATTGTGTGAAAAAACTGACTGAGATACATCAATTTGTTCAGGTAATGTTGAGATATCTGTCGATGAAATATTATATCAAATGAGTTCGAATCACTTATCAATGGGATTGTTTATTATTCTTTGCAAATAATGTCATTGTGCTCTATGAAGGATGTTTACATTCAATCCAATAGAAGATCTCTGAGACAATAGAGTGATTTCCATATTTCATTGCATCTTCAATGCTGAACGATAAGATAAAGGCAAAATATTACATTTCCTCCGAAACTCATCCTAAACTGAAATCATCCATACCATAACTTATATACTAGGTACCAATATTTGACTATAATAAGTATATATACCAAGGAGGAAGTTTCTCAAATAATAACTAATAATTACAAATCACTTGTCTCAAACACATACACCCTCATTTTAGGAAACATTAATTGTTAGATATTTTGTGGTCCATTTGATATTATCATAAAAGTCGTTTGTTCAAACGATACGATTGAGGTTAATGCAGTTCATCCCTTTCCATCAATGACTTGGTTGCTTCATCAATCCTTTCTTGAAGAATTCTTCTGATTTCTTCTATGGGCTTGAGAAGAATTATTGGAACGTGATCATCTCGCCTCTGAAAACGATAACACATTCAGCTGATTTTACAAATATCTGATAACATTGTTCGTATGCAAAAGGGTAGTTTATTATCAACCCATAACAGACTGGCGTTGCGATACGGCAATGATTGTCTTCCTGATGGTATCCATACTTGAAACAAAAACAGAATCCATTTTTATATTTTCCTGCTACAGTAAAATTCCCAAATTGTTTACGTTGCTCCTAAATAGGAGTAGTTGACTCTGGCACACTTTCTTTGCTTAGCGTAATAAAATATTCTAGGGCAGTTGTTTCCAAAGTTGTCTAAACTACGACCCATCTTAAACAAGTTACCAGACTCGAGACCCACCTCTAGGAAATTTAACCATTACCAATATGAATAAAGAGATTTTTCAAGTAAACAACAAAGTTTAAATACAATTTTCAATTCTTAATGTAATTACTACATCAAAAAGTTATTTCAATGGAAAGGATGAAATTGATTCCTATTTCGCCACTACAGTTTCTACATCAACTTCAACTCGAGCTACTTTTGATTTCAGTGCGTTTGATATGTCCAATATATTTCAGTATTTAGGGCCCACTAAAAATTCCCTCGCGACCCATAGAATGGAAAACCCTGTTCTAGGTTGTTATGTTTGCTGACTGCAAAATGAATAAAATAGCACTTTTGACTAAGAGAATTCGTTGATAGGATATTTATATGATTCCTAAACTCAGAATTACCATAATGATATGGCAATGCTAGGCTTCACAGGCTGAATATTTATATGAAGTGTTTTCTTGTTGGAGATGGGTTAACTTTAGAAGAAGCATTACAAATGACTCACCTATCCGACGACCTTGACGTTCGAAATATTTTATAGAACCGCCAGTGAATGAGTTGGCTGATGAAAATTCTGGCAAGGGGGATAAAGGAGGGATTGTTAATAGTTTATCAAGAAATGAACTGATCGAAGGCATCCGCTCAGTTAGAAATCGTTCAAAACGAATCTCTTGAGAATAACAACCAATCGCTCTTGACGAACGTAATGAGGAGATGCGGGAAAGATTTGTAACAGGAAAAAATCGGGAGGAAACTGTGATTGCGCAAGCAAAAAATATGATTAATGACAAAATTGAATGGATCGAAGGTGATCTTTTAATGACGACGAAAGAATTTCCTGGGCGATGGGAACATTTCTCAGATACACATTATTCATCCGACTTTAGGATGAAGTTCATTTTTGAATATATTTCTGAAATCTAATGAGCATTACTTTTTCAAATTGTTTCCAAAAAATAATAAGTTGACTTGTCGATAATTTCAAATAAGTTCAATTGATCTGGAGATAAATTATTCCTTATCTAGCGAGTACATATTATAGAACGTATGTTAGTATTGTTTGGACATTTTATGTATCCTAACAAGTCAAGAAAAAACTGTTTTCGTTCGTGTTGCGTACACTATTTTTTCGGCAACCGTCCGGGAAGTACTCACGTATTGTTGAGATTCGACTTCGAAATTAGATTTACCTATATAAAAATACAACTCAACCGAACCTAGTTATTAAAACCTATTGGAATCTAATCTTTTTGTCATTGTCTACGGAAATATTTCATCTGAATGGTCGTTGTTAAATTATAACAAAGTCAAATAACATCACAAGAATGACCACTTCAGGTTGACTGAGCAAATAAAACAGTTTTTTTTAAATTGAAAAGTGCACATCTTGCGAGTAATAAGTGATTGAAGGTTGAAAAATGATCAAATTTTGAGTACCAAATATTTTTCGCCATTCTTACGCGCCAAATAATCTCTGGGAGTTGTATTGCTTGAAGGTTGAAAAATGATCAAATTTTGAGTACCAAATATTTTTCGCCATTCTTACGCGCCAAATAATCTCTGGGAGTTGTATTGCTTGAACGTCAAATTTTTTCATTTTAATTTTTCGACTTTCAATCACTTATGATCAGAAAGAGGTGGGTTTTTGTAGAATGAAAGGTGTTTTATTTTGCATGTAGGTCTCGTATTCAATCAAAATTACGGTCATATTCAATGTTTTGTTCAAATTAGAGAGGTGTTGAGGACTGAATAATGTTGTTTAAATTGAAGTGGCGTTAAAAAATACAGAGGAATAAAATCGAAAACAGAACACTTTTTCCCTCTGGCTTTCTTCAAAATTTTTAGTAGAATCCCGAAAAAAAATCCCAAAATTGACGGGTTCAAAATTGGGATTTCAAATTAAGATCGTAGCGCCACATTCAAGGAAACTCCAACTAATATGCAATACTTTAACAACTATTTCAACAATGCCCGTATGCACCGTACATATTTAAGCATAGCTTGGGGTTTGAGCTGGTTCCAGTAATACATTTCATTTTTAGGGTGCAACGGCCAAGGTTTTTGGAAATTCCAAACCGTGAAATTTGTGAGCAACTATAACAGTTCTGAGTGTTTTTTACTTTTCATGTAAACGTTAACCATGAAATTGTGCTTGATAAACATCAGTAATAGTTTCAATCATATATTCCAAGATTTCAAAATAATATCGCAGGGCCACTTTGACCAATACTTCACCTAGTAAGCACTACTTTTACAATAATGACAATATGACATTGTTCGAAACTTTTCACCAGAGGACGTATCGCTTATATTGAAATCCACATAGCACGTGAAGTAAGATATATATAACCGTTTCAGAAGTGAAAACTCACTGATACAGGCAGATTTTTAATTTTATCTATCAATGAAGAGAATTTCTATGAGGTACAGAATTTATGTGTCATGTCAATGACATGATGACATTTCAGAATGGAAATTATATATCGAACGATCCCGACTGGTTCAATTTTATTCCTTTTTTCATTTGATATATATATCATCAAACTGTTTCAATTTGTACATAATTACTGGAATTGAATATAAAGTTTTGTAAAGAATAGCAAGATTCCATTCAAACGTGTCCGATCTGTACTGTCTGATAACAATTTCAGACACGCCAACTGTGATTTCTGTCACTTGTTTCTGTGTGCCGAATAAACAGAACAAACCAGAAAAAAACTGTTCATTATATTTTGTTGGATCTTGAAGAAAATTGATGAGTCCGTTATGATTTATGATGGACCTTAAGGAGGTTCGATAGTCGGGACTTGGTGGGGGGTGAAAAAGAAGGACAGAGAAACAGAGCGCGAGCTGGCGAGAAAATATCTGGCAACGCTGTACTGCGCCAGGTCTGAGGAGAGCAGATGCGGCTTTTTTTGAAGCGTCAGTGTTACAATCCAAAAACGATTATTCGCGTATCGTGTAGTAAATGAACATGTCTGAGAATACTGAAAATATTTTTCACTGGAAAGGCAAATTTGTTAAAGAAAAAGTGCACCGCGCAATGCAACAACGTGTCATGAATGGTAAAAGTAGATGTAGAAAAATGATAGATGTTCCCATGTCAAATGTAAGAGGTAACAGTATTGTCTCGCTGAAATACATGGCCCAGCAAATGCAATGCCTACATTGCAAATAATTTTTATTATTACTAATTATCGAAGGAGAAACTCATCATGGTCTAGCATCTATTTTCTGCATACGCTGTCAAAAATGTCTGAAAATTACAACAGTGGAAAGTGGAGAAGAATACGAAAATCCGTTACGAAGTATTAATCATTTGAAAGTTTGAACCTATCACTTGTTTTAATTACATTTTCTTCTTTCTAAAAAATATTCACATCTCATTAATGTTGATTGATGTCGACAATTTCTATTTAAAACGCTGCGTCTCAAGTCAGAAGAGAACTCACAGAAAGGTTATGGTATTCGTAGAAGAAAAATTAGCATTGCGTTACGAAAAAAAAATGATTGACAAAAAATAAATGGTTGTGGACCTTGAAAACACAAAATAAACTGAAAGAATCGCGAAAGAACAACAATAAAATATGATTACAGCAAATTAGCAAATATTCAACAGAAAACAACTACTTTCCGAGATGATACCCCGACGGCCATTGAAATACAACTGACAAATGACATCTAACTAATCCGACATAACCTTTAACCTTCAGCCTTCAACCAAAGAAGATTTACGTATAACGATAACGAACAAGAAGCGTCACTTGCCGCTACACAGCCGCTATTCCTGTGGTCCCCACCACTACCATATTTCATGACCTCCAAACTATTTTTGTTGCTACGCATGACTGCCAGCAAAAGATAGTAATCCAGTAAACTACTCGACAAGAAACACCAGTACTTGTTTGTTGATATGACTGACCGACTGCAAAATGCTGACACTGCTGATAGACATGCGCTTTCAAGGTGTATTTGTCGAATTTGTGAGACGCGCTTCTTGTTCGTGTATACGTAAATATTCTTTGCTTCAACCTAACAAATCATATTTCAGCGGATAGACCGCGGGCATATCTGCCAGACCACAGTAAATCTGACAGTTGTCAATCCAGCCTGCTGGACAAACAAACGGATCTAAAGAGGCTTATTGTGCATTTGTGTCATATTTAAAAATATTTTCTCTCGGCGATAACTCAATTTTGAGTTATTGCGAAGTTTCAATCCATCGATTCCTATTTTCGACAATAGAAAGAATAATAATCCTCTTGCTGTAAGGAAACGTAAATTGTGGATTCAAGCGACTAGAAGAGCAGATTTGAGTACTGATAAGTTGAATAATGGGCAACGGTATATTCATGAATTTTGTATCCCAGAATTGAAATTATAATCTCATTAAATTACCATTGATATTTATGGAAATACGGTTTGTTTGTCCAGCAGGCTGATGCGTGTGACGTCACATGCCCGCGGTCTATATTACTAGATGTAGTACAGCCATTCCGTACTGGATGACCGCAGTTCAAATTACAAAGCAAAGAAAACTTGCAGCCATCGTACCGCGCATGCGTCAGCATCTGTCATATTGCTTTTGCAGTAAAATAGCCCTGGCATATTAATTTAAATTGATCCAATTTTCATCTAATGATACTAATTTTTTCCAATTATCAGCTAAAGGTGAAAATAACTCAAAGAACAGAAGAATCAAGCTGGATTTGAGCTTTCTGATTGGTCTAAATTCAAATTTGGCTGTCGGATCGTCGAACCATCGGATTTCGTATCTGGCTGAATTCACTTTCAAACATATCTTGCGAATTGTAAAGGGTAGAAAGGGAATTGAGTGATAATTCAAATGATCCACCTACGTATATATATATATATATATATATATATATATATATATATATATACAGATCTTTTATATCTATCAGTAGCAATAGAGATACAAATACAAATATATTTATTTCATCAGACTTGTGATAACAAGTATCGAAATTGTCAGAGTACATGACCATGGTCAAATTTCATAAAATACAGGTCTAAAATTACATGGCTTGCTCAAGGACAATAAATAAAAAACACCGATAGGACATGATCAGTACATAGTTAAAAAAGATGTATGGCGAAAGAAAATGACAATTTAACTAAGAGGCCCCAGGTCAATATAATTACAGTAAGTACAGTTCGCAACTCAGTGGTGGGACTCTGATGAATAGAAATGTATCATAGAATCGAAAAATGACGTCAGAACCGAAATTTTGGTACTCTGATTCCTATCCTAGAAACGCTTCGACACGAAAATATGAATAGGTCAATTCATCAGAGTCAAATTGGATGAATATTTTCATGTTGATGCTGGTGTCATTTTTCGATTATATGAGACATTTCTATTCATCAGAGTCCCACTGCAGGGATAAGGCCAATTACGTGCACTAGCGAATCACCGCACTCGGCAGAAGCGTGGTGCTCACAACTTTTCGGTTGTGGGTAAATGTCATATATATTCCCCTCGTTACGTATAATCAGAACAGCATCGACGCAAGAACTATATAGTTGGATACGATCAAATTCTCACCTAAGCAGATGCAGGAATTGATGCTGAAACGTTTTCAGGATGCTCCACAAGGCATCGAGCCAAAATACATGCAGCATTAGGAAAAAGAAACTATAAGGAAAACGGTGTTGTATTCCAAATCCAACTTGTCCTAGAGTTTTTAGGAATTTCTTGAATTTCTTGTGTAGAAAATGGACTTCAGCAGGATTCATGTCAGATTTGATCAGAGATCTGTCCCGGACATGAGGAAGAGTATGATAGCTGCTTGTAACTAGTAGCTCCATATGAGTTTTAGTCTTTGGACGGAAGTTCAAAGACATATAAAGCGGCTCGTTAAAATATACCACAACCCTTACAATGTCCCGCCCTACGGAAGTTGCTATTTTGAAGTGGAGTATAACAGTAGAGAGCTACATAGTACGTTGAGTAAACTGCCAAATAATAATAAACATTTATCATACTTCAAAGGTATAACTACAGATTGCAGTAAAATATGTGGTATAACTAAGGTATAACTTTCTATTTTCAGGATGTTCTGAACAAATGATAAGTGGACGACGCACCCGCAGTACGATGGCTGTACCTTCAGATGGTGACTGTGCCTCCTGTATAGAAACGAAAACATGTTTTCTTTGTTTTGTGCCATCAACTGTGGTCATCCAGTACAGACAGGAAGAGCAGTTTCATATAATTAACGATTGAACTTCACAGGTGAGTTCGTTTTATTGGATAAATTAAACTTGAAATGCCTTCTCAAATGAGACGGATGCGAATGCTCATCTAGGGCCTGATTTTCAAATCGGATGAACTCTGCCATAAAAGAGAGAATTCGGATGTCTTTTTCATATATTATAAGCGAAACCCATTTGACATAGAAAAAAACATTAGACTCTCTCTGGGTATGAAAGTTCACCTGATATTGACTGTGGATTTATGCAGCCCAAAATGAAAAAATATCAAATACTGTTTATGAAACTAATTAACAATCATCAATCATCAATCAACAAAATAACAAACTTTCATCTTTCTACGTTATTTTAACGGGAGCATCTCGTTCTACCCACATTACGTAACACCCACAGTGCATAACACCCAAATGTCATAACACCCAAATTTCGTTATGCCCACACTCTCCGAACATACCCGAATGATGCGCTGTTGCCAAATTCATCCTTCTTTTAGGTTAGGTTAGTTAGGTTAAGTTCACAGAACTCATAATAATAACTAGAATGCGTTTCATGTATCGTCGACTAACGTAAACTTGACAAATCATGGGCATTCGAAAAGGGGAAAACTTGCACCAAGTAAACACATACGTCATTCCTTGTAATTACAAGAGGAAATGAAAGAAATATAGGACGTCGGTCTGTTAAGATTACTAGTTTGTTTGTAAACAAAGCGGCGTTGTCAGTTTTATTTCTTTTTGATTTGGATGTTGGACGCTGTGACGATAGTAAATATAAATATTGGATATTTTTTATTCATCGATTATATTGTGCATAGACAAGAGTTATAGGTGTATTGGTAATATTGTGTACATTACCCGTTCGATACAATGAAGTGTTTTGTTGAGGATTGTGGTAATTCCCGGAGAAAGGGAAAGAAAAAAGAAAACGTTACTTTCCATGGGTAAGTACTTGAAAAACGTGTTGAAAGAATAAAGAAAACATTTTCAGATTTCCAAAAGCTAATTTCAGAGAGTGGTTTCGTAGATTAGGAAATGATCTACACTTAGAATGGCCTCAACCACAGCAATACAAAATTGGTTCGGATCATTTCACGAATGATTGTTTTGTTCGGACCGAATTCCAGACTAGACTGAAGCCCAATTCACTTCCAACACTGAAATTACCCGAGGTAACAGTTTGTGATGGTGATAACTTCAATCCAAACCAGTCAGGGACAAGTGATTCCACAGTTACCTTATCGGTTCCTGAGGAAAATTATATTTCTGAATCAGAAAGTGATACTTTGGGTATACATAAGAACATAAGAAAACGATTCTTAGATTTGAGGTAATTGTTCATTCGTAACTTCACCTAATTCGATTTGTAGTGAACATCTGCTGCTAGTGGATTATGTGTAAATTTCACAACAAAGAACTATTTCGAATTCTTATTGTTCAATTTATATTAATAAAAGTTATCTCTTTTTCAGTACTAGTCAATCATCATCAACTTCATCAGGATCCACTAAAATGTAAAAAAGGGTTGAACTTATTGAAACCTTGCATAATTATAGGTTTAGATTTGGCGAAAGTGGTCTAGACCCGGTCTAGCGTCCTTCAACATAAAAAAAAACATGTTTTCAATGTAATTTTCATTTTATTAGTAGGATATAGGAATAACTTTGTGGTGTGAATCAAGGTCTCATTTCGTATCTTCTATTCAAGGATTTTTTTATTATAAAACGTCTATGGATAAAACGATATTTTTACTGTTCTGGTGTTCCACTTGAAACTGAAATTTCCAGTTTTATAAAACCAACCCATTGCCCATCCCCAAGTTACGCACGTTATATTTTG
This sequence comes from Zygogramma bicolorata, assembly GCA_032362365.1. Lineage (NCBI taxonomy): Eukaryota > Metazoa > Arthropoda > Insecta > Coleoptera > Chrysomelidae > Zygogramma > Zygogramma bicolorata. The sequence continues at coordinate 117,472 of JAVJAQ010003372.1, read as the reverse complement.
CGCCGCTACTGTGAGGAGGACATTTACAGTGTTGCAGGGTATGCATGATTTGTCCATCCGCCATATTTGAAACGCATTCTAGTTATAATTATGAGTTCTGTGGTTAAGTTAGATTGGATTAACAGGAAATTGCAGAATATCCGGTAAATTTCGCAATAGTGCATCATTCGGGTATGTTCGGAGAGTGTGGGCATAACGAAATTTGGGTGTTATGACATTTGGGTGTTACGCACTTTGGGTGTTATGCACTGTGGGTGTTACGAAATGTGGGTGTTACGCAGCGCACCCATTTTAACGAGATTTTCTCATTCTGCGCATCTAATACGCAGATGACCGCGGAATGGTCTATTCGGTGAAATTGACCAAAGTTAACCTAGCTTCCGTTGAAACCAATTGATTTTTATTTATTTATTAACGTAGAAAAATATGAAATGGAATTTGACGACCACATCCTCGTGGACCTTGTTCTGCAATACAAAACACGTCTCAACCTCTTCCATTTCACTAAATATTTAGAAGTTGTTGTTCGTTATGACATCGGAGTTAGAGTTCAAGTTCTTTAGAATTTCAAATGACTTGAACTAAATTGACTGAATGGAAACAGTTTTGTCACTTATTACTTGATATTATTTGTTAGTTGTTATTTTGGGCTGCATAAATTCACACTGAAATAGGCTTCAGACGTCAAAACTTCCACCATCAAGGTATTGGTAAATTGGTAACACTGGTTGTTTCACAGTGGTCATACTGGTTAGTTGTTTGTTATTATTTTATTAACCTTCAAGTTTGAGAAAAACTGAACCCGATTTCGAAAACAAATAAATGTTCTAATTTAGTGAGAGTGAGATACCAAGGTCATGTAAAGCCACTGTCAAACATGTACCGAGAGGTTGTGAAAAAAGTCAGCGACAGCAAATTGTTTTCTCGAAATAATCAAAACAAGTTTTTCAGTTTTCCCAAGAGATGGGCCTATCATCGATATCACTAGCATGGATCACTAGATCACTATTTTTTGTTTCTCAATTTAAATTTTAATTGGTGTACTTGAGGTGTACGCTGTACGCGGTTTACTCAAATTTCATATCAGAAGAGCAGTGGAATAAAAAATGTGAAAGGAGTGAACAGTAATGAACATTGAGAATTATTCTCCGGAAGTAGCCGAATAGGTGAGTTTATTTTAATTCTCTGGTGTCTGATCAACTCACCTGGAATAAACACTCCCCTTCGAAATCGACCAAGTTGTATTTCCTAGCTCTGAGTAGAATTCCAACAACTTTGTCCGATATAGCTGTATAAATCTGTAAAAAATAATGATACTTGTTTAGAAATCCACATGTCATTATCTTTAAAGGGAATCTATGAATACGTATTTGGGAAGTGGCTCTTCTTCCGATAACGGTCAATTCATTTTAACACGTTTGGTAGTGTAATTGTGCATTGTTTTTATGATTCATCCTCCGATGAAATTGATTTTTTCACATCAACTGAAGTAGTCACGATGCAGAATGCAGACCTCACAATTGAGTATGAAATTTTAAGTTAATCGACGATAAATTTGTTGATTCTTAGTGAAGTGAATCCGACTGTATACAGCAAGGAGTACAGCAAGTACAGTAAAAACATAATATCAATTAAAAAAAAGTCAGATGCCTTGAAACCCTGGTATGTTTACTTATACCTGTGAAAGTTTGGGATAAAAGTGGCAAAATCTGGATTTCTCGATTTTCGGTGGATAATTGAGCTTTTGGAGGTTTCCTTACAATACCTACGTACAGATGTTGCCCACACGCTATTGTCATTCTTGTCTGAAGCTACTTGAATATGCACTATGCACTAAAAAGGATACGAAACTTCTATGGAAAAAGTTAACATTGAATGTTTATCAACCCTTCTCTGTTCACACGTGTAAATCATTCTTATGCTGGATTCAGACAGATCCGAAATTCGATCGTACAACGATCAGATTGCTTTCTGATTGGTCTTAATTAAAATTCGGACCAATTTAGACCAATAGTCATGATTCTGATATTAATTCATAATTTTTATTAAATGTTGAAATATTTCGAGATCGGATGTGAGAATCAAAAATCATCAACAGTAAAATTGTGTTTATCAAGGTGAATACTATAAAATAACTTCATACAATTTTTTTCTAATACCAATAGTACGGGAAATATTGATCAAAATTTCAAATCGTATATTTGAAAAATGAAAATAAAACGATATACTTAGGTATCTCCGAAACCACTGGGTAAATCAATATTCGTCAAATGAGGTAACTTGTAGATCTCGTCGAATGCTATGGAAAACCTAGGTTCATATTTCCTGTAATATCGATAGTTCAGGAAATATTGAAGAATTTCCGTAAAATGCCATCAACTCGAAAACGACCAAGTATAAATAAAATCAATAATAACGAAACTCATGAGGTAAGCGTGTGCAATCTACTGTTCGGTCCGAACCTGAAAATCACAGCCTCTCGCACAGCCTAGAAAAATGTCGATTTCGAAATGCGTAAAATTCAAAAATGAATTAACTTTCGTCTATAGAAAATCCATGTAATGTTCAATGAGCATCGTTGATATCGATGAGATATGTCAGAGTCGTTCAAAGTCGAAACTGGAGATTTTGAACAACTGATGTTATAGAATCGCTGTATTCACACCATTGGTATCCAGTGATATTTTCAAGACGATTTTCAGAGGAGTTGGGTCGAATTTGAATTGATCGGTGATTAAAAGAAATACTCACGGGAAATACTGAAACAAATGGAAAGTTAAAACAAGTGACAGCATAGAATCGCTGTATTCAGACCATTGGTGTGTTGATAGTTTTAAGATGATTTTCAGAGATGTGTTGAATTTGTATAATGGTGATAAACAGAAATTGAAATTGATGAAAAATGAGAATTCCGAACAATTGACGTCATATGATCGATGTATTTACATTGATTTCCAATGATTGTTTCAAATCGTTATTCAAAAAAAAGTTGAGTTGATTTCTCAATAGTACGAAAAAAATTAAGAAAAAAAAAAACGGAAAATGATGGCCATCTAATCGATGTATTCACACCATTGCATTGGTTTCCAATGATATTGTGAAAAAGTTGATATGATTAGGACAAAAATGGAAATGTGATTACTTTTTGATAGTGCGGGAACAATTGAGAAAAAATGAATAGTGATGACATAATCGATGTATTCACATGTAAGTATTCAATGATAGTTCGGAAGAAAGTTGATATGATTTGTCAATAGTTCGAGAAAATTTGAGAAAAAATGGAAAAGTGATGGCATATAATCGCTGTAATCACAACATAGGTTTCAATGATAGTTTGGAAGATAAAAGAGAAGATGAATACTTCTCAATAGTGCGGGAAAAATATAGAAAAGAATGGCAAAAAGAGTGACCCATTGATGACGAATTCTTTTGTTCCCATTTTTTTTCCTATGTCTTAGAAAAAGGAAATAAGTCCTAAGAGCTAAAACAGATCGAAACATGAAAAAACTTTATCTAACCAAAATTTGCCTTTGTTGGAGCATACTTTATAAGTATACATTTTCAATGAGTATGTTTCATTTTTCATTTATTCTCTTGATCGAAGCATCTTGAGTTCCATTGGGCCTATTGTAAAAAGTTGTTATTCAATACGTTTTTTCATGCAACACTTTCATGCAAGATTTAAATCGCCTCGGAACGTTTGAAACAGTATGCCTCCCATATTTTTATGTGTTACAAATGCGAGACAGCGTGAAAAAGTCGTCTATCATAATTATTGAACTGAACGATTCCAGATTTTGATGAAATACGACGCAGTGCATGCATTCAATTGCAGATTACGATTAGTTTGAGTATTTTCTCTTTCGAAGACGGACTGAAAAATTCGTCCAATGAACTTGTCTCTGCTACTCAGTCTATAATAATACATTCTATCAGAAGAAAAAAGGGATGTTTTGTGTAGCGATCATGGAGATTGACGAACGAGCCGTAGGTAGTCTGCCAACCATTCGAGCGTAACGAAGCACTTTTTTCTCTGAATTGCTATTTTTTTCTTTCAATTGTGAAAATAAGACCAATTCCTGACGAATGAATGAAGTTTGTAAATGTCACTTTTTCTGGCTAGCAAAAAATATCAGTGACGGCGATAGTGAAACATAACCATGGTAATAGTGATTTGAATTATATAGGAGAACAGTGAGAACGTCAATTTCAATGTTGCATGTCGGTTTGAATGTCGGTCACAAAACGTTATGAATTTTTTAAATTTGAAGAAAAAACATTTTTTTGGGTCAAGCTCATACATTATTTTCCGTATCGAATTATCAAAATTAGAAAATTTCAATCATGTTTCATTCAAATCGGTGGAGCCAAAGTTCAAAAAATGGAATAATCAAAGATAATAGTAGGGAGTTGAAATTTGTTAGTTTTGAAAAAAAAACTGAAATCTAATTTGTGTTGGTTGTTCCCGAGGTTGTTTCGTTGACGAAAGCTGCATTTAGTCTCGCATTTTAATAGGTTTTGTTCACATGAGTGCTCTCCAGGAAAGGCCTCTAAGAACATTTGCTTTCTTCCTCAGTTATAATTGATTGACCCCGTTACTGAGATCACTTATTATTGGTTATAAGGGGTTGAACAACCACCTCAACGTATCACGCAACCGTGAAGCAGATGTTTTGCAATTCTCACGATGGATACTGCTTAGTAAGAATTCTATCTTAATAGCTATACTTCTCACTGAGCAGTCTCAGCCGCTGAGACCTCCTGAATGTACCCAATGTGTTCTGTCCATTTTCCGATTTCATTACCGCCGTTGCGCGTACACATGTAATTTTCAGATTCCCTACTCACAGAGAAAAGCTCTCCGAAACTTATGGCTACTCTTGGGTCGTCAGGCTTTTCTTCACAGGTGAAAAGACGCTCTCCACATTGATTAATAACTTCACAGAGTTCCATCATTTCCCTGCTGACATGTATGGTTGCTTTCAATGCCCTTATTTCGGATTGAGATCCTTTTGGTGGTCTGCAAATCAAATGACGAAATATTACCATTTATCTTAACGAATATAAGTTGATATTGTTATGCAGGCATTTACAAAATCATATAACCAAAAAATACTGTCTCCCATAGTTATAGGGTTGAAAATTCTCTCTCTCCTTGATGCGATTTTGTAAAGGTGCGAAAAAAAGTCAAAAGTTTCAATAAGATTTGGTAAGTGGAGTTTTTGTCGCTCTTTCTGGCTCGAATATTGAAAGGAACGGCTATTCAATGGAAGGGCACTAGTAATACCCCCGGGGTCATAATATCGCCCCCATTTTCGCCTGTCTATTATTCAGAAAAATCTGTTGGATAATCAAATCAAAATATTAATTGTATAGATCATAACGAAGACTTCCAATACTTCTTATTACCATCTTCTGAATAACAAATAATCTTTACAACCACGTATTCGATAAGGCTTCCACAACCCAATACTACAACACAAAACCAAATGGTACAAACTAAAGCTGCATCTTCATTTACAATTATCCTAATTTTTCTGATTCCATAAACCACACGAGACAACTTACTACACAGATAGTCACCGTGCCAAACCTACAACTCAAATAAAAACTAACCCGGCTGACATTGAAATGAAAAAAATTGTTGGTGCATTTTTGACCCATGCTTTTTGGGGCCATACGAGGGGCCATACATATGCTAACTTTGAAGAGACATCTCTATAATCTCTTAATTTGTATCTTGGAACAAAGTGAATTATTTATTTGATCTCAAATGTGTTGAAATGTTACGAATTGAACCTACTCAAAGATTTACCCTAATTTTTCAGTTGATAATAGGATCAGAGGGGAAGATCTCACAGATAGTTTTGTGATACCTTGAATTATATCAATAGCAACATACTTTCCGTATTCTTCTTTTGAAATATATGGTTTCGGCAAACCGCCACATTGCTTTCCATTTGAAAAAGGGTTGATGGCCTGTTCCTGTACATGCCTGTCTGCGACTTTGTTGAAGAGGGCAACTTTAGATTTCAAGGGTGAATCCTGGAAATTAAAAGGAATAAGAGCGATATTCTATAACAAATATTCGAGGGGTATTTCACTTCATAAATCTTGCAAATCCATGTTGAAATTCAGAAATATGACCTGAGATGCATTTGAAATCCTGGTTGGTGTACACATTTCGTTACTTCCCGCAAAAAAGGTATTTTTGGTAAAACTCAGATGTTGGATTCCTCATTATGATAGAAGTTTTTTTATGAAATATTTTATGGCTTCCGGAGTATGATATAGTGAGGGCTTCATTCACATGGGGATCTGGTACAAAACACACGGTGCAAGTAAGATTTGTTAATAAAAGTTAGTATTTCATAGAAAGGTTAGAATCATTTTTCCATAACTTCTGGAAAAAATCGTCAATCAAATATAGAAACAAAGAGGGTTTGGTAGAGTTCTGTTCAGTATCTAAGGTCAAGCAAAGCTCCAAGCGGTTATGATTTTAGATTGATAACCGAAATCACACGTGAAGAGTTAAAAATATAAGGGGGTTGATGTTCGTTGGTGGATATCAGTCGGTTAACGTAAAAACTTATTCTTTGAAGATTCATACACCATACTTTCTTCTTCCGTGTGAGAAATGATTAAATATTATGCAGACTGGCGCCAATCACATTTGTGCAAGTTCATTATAAGTACTGCAGTGGTGTTCAAATGCTTGCGTTTGCAAGTGTCTTTTGATTTGCATATGTCAAACTCGGTCCTTTTACGTCATAATAACTGTTCAGTTTTAAAAAGTATTACTGTTTTCGATGAAATATTTCAAGCATCTAGCACTTAATGAAAAATATTTTGCGAGTCACTGAGGTGCAATTGTTATACAAGTCTACAATTTTCATCTAGAGTAATTTATGAATTCAACGACTCGCTCATCTAATTCAAGAAAATCGTTACAGAAAAATCTTGCAGCTCGGCCTGAATTCTCGCAGGTTGGGGCATATTCAAAGTGAAAGTCGATGGTATCAATACTTTTTCGCCAATAATGTCTACCACCAATCCCCAATCATACAGGTGTTTATGTACGATCAATAGTGTGTAAGTATAATGGACATAGTTTTATAAATTAAATATTTTCTGAATCACAATTGACAAAATTTGAATTAGAATTGATATTTTTGGGGTTACAGTTGGCTGATATGAATTGCAATTGGTATTATCTGAATTACAGATGATCAATCTCAGTTTCAATTGACATTTATTGAATTCGCCAAAATGATAAACCTGTGATATTTTTTGAATTACAATTGGAAAAAGGTTTAGAAATCTCAGTAACTCGAAGCGTAAGCGTACTTTTTCCACGTAAAACTCCCCCATATCAAAGTAGTTAAGGCTTTCGCGGCCGAGGTTTTCAGTATCACTACTTTTATTCGGGTTTGAAGGCCGTCGTTTTTTGGAATTTCTTCCTGACAAATTCACTCCGATGACTCCGGTGTCATCGGAGTGAATTTCAAGATGAATGAGCCTCTGAAGAAGCTAGCCACTCGCGCCAGCGAAACGTCAGGAAGAAATTCAAAAAAACGACGGCCTTCAAACCCGAATAAAAGTAGTGATACTCCCCCATATAACGTTCTTTTTCTATTTTCAAATATTCGTTTGGATCTGAATAAAATGTAGAAAATTGAACTTACATCATTAGGAAAATGTCTACGTTGCTGCTTTCAGAAATAAATATTTTTTTGAAGTTCACACTGCATCAGAACCCCCTAGTGAAGTCATAGCAAAAATATAGTATTCTGCTCGCGTGAAATGGCCATTACTCGCCCGATTGACGCACGTCTCCGGGTATATCGCCAAAGTAATTCTCGCTAGTAAAGGCCACATTTCTGGCTCGTTGGATATTATACCTACTATTACCATATAGCATTCATGCATTGCTTACTTCGAGTTCATTCATATGAGGTTGTGGTAGAAAAAACTCCCAATTTTCTTCCTTTCCTCCCATCTGGGAAATACGTGCTATGTATGTACGTTACGAACGTTACGAGTTGTATTCTGTAGCAGCTTCTTTATGACTAAATTTTTGCCTTTTTGCAGTAGCCATCTACCATTTCTACACTAAATGACTGTTCGAACATGAGATTTGATAATGACCTGTGTTGCAATCTAACATTGAAACTGGACATATTTATAAATCTCCCGATGTTTTGCGACTTTGGCGGATGCCGAGATTGGAATGTGGCCAAGCAAACGTTTATGTATGAAGTTCTGTAACAAGGATTTTGCGTCAGTTTCGAAAAGCAATCGCTCTCATTTGTCTGCAAGTGGGATAGAGTCAGACAAATTTAGTTTTGGAATTTCGGCGGTTGAGTCAAACCTTGTTCATTCTTATCATCTCCAAAAATGTTCACAGAACATGATCAAAGGGGGTGAGGAAATAGAAGTTAGTATTATTTGGGGAGGTAGGGTACCTTCTCGTCGATTACTTCTATAGATGTGACGTTACTGACATGAATGGTTAGCAACACTGCATTCGCCAAATGGATCTTAATAGAACTGTGTGACAGAAGTGACAGATTCTCAACTTATCCGCAGTGTTCTAGAGAGATAACAAGTTCGTGAGTGAAGTAGCTCAGACAAGGTGAATCATTTTTGTCATTTGGAAATATCCTGTTTAACTCCAAGAAGTAACATGAAAAAAATGGATCTAAGTTCCATCAAAGTTTGCTCAAGTTATTCACCGAACAAGATGCATGGTGTAAATATAAATTTTCTTTACCCCTTTATGATTTCACAACAAACAAATAATTAGAACTCTTCAGGTCATTTCAGTATTTTGATTAATCCTTTGAAAAATTTGAAAATAATCCATGACAGTAGTCACTTTATTCCTTTGCGAAATCTTTACGACGATATCTATATAATAATGATGAGAATTCAGCTAAGACCTGTTCAAGTATTTAATCAAGAAGTTTTCGTTCTACTTTTCGATGTTTTTACGCACTTAATCTAATTTACAAATGGAACCTTCGTGGTAAATCATCTGAAGCAGCTAGCGTTTTCATAATTCAAAAAAAAAACGGAATAGTGCAGGCACGTTGTTTCTTGACCTCATTGTGACGAAACTCCACTAATCCCACTAGCCATTTCAGTGGAGACTTGATATTCATTTCATCGTTTCAAATAACACCATAGTAGATCATATCGACACCAGTAGAAATGATATATCGTTAATTCATGGTGAGTACTTCACAAGAAACAACAAAGAGCAGCTCAGAATCACAATCAGTTCAATGGATTACCTTGTTTTTTCTCAATTATAAAAAAGTTTTCTTTCTCAAATTTCATATATCTCTTCCTAATCACTTCAACCAGTGCACCCAGTAAGTAGGGTACTATACGTGCAAGGTACGGTTAACTGTAGGGAAACTAAAAAGACTTAGTGGTACCGAGTCGGTTAGTGTATCCGATTCACAGACCAAGCATATTTATCTGTGCAATGAACATTACCCATTTCTATAGGAGTGCGCATGGCTTATTTCGCTACGACAGACAATAAAAATCTGTCTGCATTAATCCTTCCTCTCACGCCTTCCAATAGCCGATTGTTTGAAGAGTGAACTCATTTAATATTTTTTCATAATCATAATGACTCTGAGGCTTGGAAATTCTTCGATTATTCTATTGGCAGTTTTTGAATATCTGTTTATATTCTAGCTTTCAGAATCACTGCTAGTGGAATTCTTTTATCAACATCATTTATCGTGTTTCTTCAGAAATAATGCCGATAATGAAATGCATGAAATGAAATATCGTTATTGAGATATACCGAATATATGACTATATTTTTGCTGTTGGGAATTCCAGATTCATAAAAATCATATCAGATATGTATTTTTGAAATATTATGTGGTGAAATTGAAAGCACCACGATCGTTCTAAACCAGTAGATACAATTTTTTTAGTACTTTTAGTGATTCAAATTATTTCAATTTTGAGTAGTTAACGATATTGATGATTGACTGATCGTTTCCACCACAGCAATCTACCCCAAGTGAATAACTAGATTATTACATTGGCACTATTTTTATGGAACCATATACTTTTTTCCTTCCTGTGAAGGTGAAGGTGCTGGGTGACTTTATGTATTGATAAATATGTTAGGCAGTGATGACACAAATGACCCAGTACATTCAAAGTGATACTAAGTAAGCCCAAGAAGCAAGTAAAACTTGTAAAATGCAAAGAAACAGGACAGGATTAAAACTTACTAAAATCAATCATATTCAGCTGCCCATTCAAGGTAGCCTGTTTGAGATTCTCCTCCAAAGTGGAAGCAGCTAAATTAAGTAATTCAAAAATAGCCACCAAATAGAAAAATGATGCATCAAAAAGGGAAGAACGATGGATAGGAATAGTGAATCTGACGTTTATGTTCCTCAGTGATCTGTTGTGGGTTTCCTCTCTTCGAATTATCTCTGATGCAAGGTAAGCTAAGATCTTGTTGAAAAAGCAGATAAAGTGGTCAAAACGCGTTTCATCGAGTATCAAAAGTTGTAGTTCTCTGATGTATGGGGTGATGTCAGCTAGCGGGAAACTACTGTTATGAAACGTATGCAATGTCTTGACGCCTCATCGCCCTTCATGTGATAGACAAGGCCCATACAGTATGTCAGCATTTTTTTCGATAGTGGTGTCCAGATCCCATTTGATGGAAGATAATTTTCCAAGACACATATAGGTTCTCCTTGCAACGACGCATAATTGTTTCAAAAAATTGAGCTGCTTGTCAAAAATAACGCCGAGACATTTTGCTTAATCAACATAGGGAAAAGGTTCGTCGTTGTGAATACGAACAAGAAATTCTCCCAGACAATTCGAGTTGAAGGAAGAACCTATAAACATTTTCTGACTTTTTGAGGCATTCAGGAGTAGGTAGATAGTTTTTGTCAGTCCACCTTTCATTATATAACATATCACAGTAAAGTTTTGTCAGGAAATCAAGTTTTTGACAAAGCAGGAAGTTCAGGCATAGAGTGTAGTCGTCCGCAATCATGATAAGATCATAATGTCTCACTAAGCACTGACCATTGGTCAGATGTAAATAAGGAAAAAAGTGGGAGCGAGTACTGAACCCTGCGGAACGCCATTATTGACGGTTTTTGTATCAGAAGTAAGCACTGTTTGATGGTCATTGACACTAACAAACTTAAAACCGCAACAAATGTTTTGCTATCCCTAAGTAGTAGGATTGCCCAGGAGTAAGCTATCGTATAACGAAACACATGTCGCGATTTCGCGAACCCATTGCTATTGACGATCGTACAGAAAATCGTAGTATCATTTATTAAATGAAAATATGGAATGTAAATGAACAAAGAATACTTATGAAATAAATATAGAATAATAAATGTCGAAATAATGAATTCAAAGAAAATTTAAGAGTTAATACAGGAAATGGTTGAAACCAAGTTTCAGATGAACTGTCATCAACTGGAGACGATTGCGGATACCAGTAATCGAAACGGCAAGAGTACACTCAACTTGAAACAATGTTTCAACAATTTTTCATATTTTCTCTTAAAATTTGTTTGATTTTACTGATTTCACATTCAATATATTACATTTATTTCAATTCCGTTATCCGCAATTTATTGCTTTATTTGATTTTTTCGATTTCATGAGTTTTTGATCAGGTTTCAGTGAAGTGAATTATGTAGACAATAGAAGTTTCAATCGATACTACTCAGTAAGGAACATTTTCAATCATTTTCAACCAAACGTTGTTTATGTAATCCCGTGACCATTCTTACAACTAGTTGAAAAAACTAAATAAAAAAAACACCGCAAAACGTTAAATTCAGCCCCCGAACAATTCATCAAGCATTTCGAACTTTCGTTGAGAAAAATAAAAATAATATATGACTGCGTCCTACTTCGAAATTGGGAAACACATCAAGTATTATCTTATTCCTCATACCATGAAAATTCGTCAAGATATGCATTGTTTTGCAAAGTAACATCTTTCATTTTCATGTAATATTCGACAAAAATGTGATGAGTCCCTAGAAGAGATTCAAACCCTGTGTTATTGGACTGGAGACCTTGTAGACGAATAATTGGGACAGCTATTTTCGGGCTGTTTAACGTTCGCGGTTCCTGTGTCTCTTAACTTGAATTATTTTAAGTGAACGGCTTATGAATTTCAAGATTATTTTTGTGGAGAGTATGATGTTTCGAACAACTTGAAGGATGTATCTTCTCTAAATCAAGATGGAAAGGGGATAAATATCGTGAACAATTAAATTAATATGGATCTTTGGATATAAGTACTGAATGTATAATTTAAAATTTTTGGTGATTTTTAAATCACGCTTCAGATTCATTGGTCGAAAATCAGTTATCTCATTTTGGTGAAATATAACCCTTTGAGAATATATTGGAATATATTGCTGGGAGGCTATGAGCCGTATGTAACTGAAAAGCATTTGCGTTGCTCCCATGTACAAACGATAAGATTGAAACTTTTTCCAGACATCAGATACCCAAACACCAAACTGATAATATTGGCACCCGACGCGGGTTTCCCCAACAAGGTTTGCATCTTCAGGAGAGCGTCAATTTTCTTCTCCTGAAGATGCTAACTTTGTTAGCGAAACGCTGAAGTAATTTCAGTTTTATGCTAGGGTAATAAATGATCTCTAGAAATAGTTTTTGCTCTCATGTGATAATTAAATCAGTATTTCTATTCCCAATAATCACATAAACGATAATTCCATTTATATAACCAAGTTATTTTAAAAGTCCCATTGCATTGCTTAGAAAGATCCCTCGTGACCAACATTTCGATACCATTAGAACCCAAAATTATATTCAAAATCATGAAAATCGTGATAGCAATGAGCTTGCCCGCAACATTACCAGATCAATACTGTAGAATTTTCTCACCAAGATATTATATTCGCATGTAAAATGAAGTGCTGAATACAGAAGTCTAAAAAAATATTGAGTGTTTCATTTCAAACTCAAATTTGATGTGATTTCGTGTAGAACTGAGAACGCTTAAAAACTGATTCTCAGCCAATAAATCCAAATTGGGATATAATATGGAACATAAAATGTTCACATCGGTCCCAGGAGATACGAAAATGTCATAAGGGGGACGATTTTTAATGCCCCTCAAGTGCCATCCTCTACAAAATGGGCAAGCTTTTCGTAAAGTTTAAATACCACGAAATATTGATAGCTCATATGGAAGGCTATTTATTATCCATTGAATTGTGAAAATGAATCATATTTTACTCAATTATTATTGAGTTTCTATCATATCGTAAAAACGACAATCATCACAATACAAATAAAATCGGTCTAATAGGTATTTTTCGTATTTTTGCAGGTAGTTTCATAAGTGGATAAGTGAAGTATGGGCTAATATGTACCATGAATCATCTGGAAAAATTGCATTAATAATTCATGAAATATTTATTAAAAACTTCAAAGAGTCCTTTTCTTTAATTCAGTCTTGAATCTCCAAAGAACACAAGTCACTTAAGTCCTGGAATTGAAAATCTCAAACAAAATGTTCATTTTGCCTATCTCATGCAGAATATGCCCAAGTGATTTCAATTAAATGTGATAAGGAGAATTGCAAAAAAAGTTTGGAAGATACTATCAAATGAAATCATTATTCTGAACAAATATAAATGTCGGACAACAAAAACAAAACCATATGGAAAATGATGAATGATGAAAGAGGGGCTTGCTATAAGACTCAACATAAAATTGATGTTGATGCGTTTAATGGATTCTTCACCAACCATGAACAGGATATCGATAATAACATTCTCCACGAATTTGGCAACATGATCGAGACTTATGTAAATCACCCAAATATTTTTTTTATGCGATACTTATCTGAACATGAGATATTTTCAATTATAAATTGCCCCAAAACTCCAAATACACAGGACGTATATGGGATCAGTACTAAGTTTCTGAAAGAGTGCGACATTAATTATTGAACTTCTGACATTCCTTTCAAACACTTGTATGTCTGATGGAATTTTTCATTCTTCATTTAAACCTATCAAGTTCTAGCCATTTTCAAAAAAGGAAATGAATATCTACCTGAAAATTACAGAATTCATTTCTCACCCACCCTATCAAAAGTATTGAAAAAGGCTATTTTGATCCATATCCACTACTATATGAAAAAATCTTGATTTTTATATATTAATCAATTCGGTTTCAGAACGGGTGAAAGTACAATGAACGCTGTGAACAAATTGGCTAATAACTTTCTTGAGGCTTTTGAGAATAAACCCTCATGTCATTACTGATCAGTCAAAGGCTCGCCAGTCATGATTATATTTTGACGAAACTAGTAATGTATGGATCAAGAGGATTTCCTGAAAATATGACTGATTCTTATCTGGAAAATAGAACACAGAGGGTCTATAATAATGTCTATAATATAAGTGAGTCAGGAACGTTTTATCAAAGGTGGAGTACCACAAGGATCCATATTGGGTCCGTCTCTATTTTCAATTCATGTCAATGATCTACCTTCGTATATGTCTCTTGAGCACGAACCCTTGACTATACTATACGCCGATGACACGTCCTTCTGACTTCATGTGGACAAAAATTCTAATGTTGATAATATATCATTGGGGATTATTGACCACGAGTGGTTTGACTTCAATGAAAATTATTTCCAAACGAAGAGAAAGCTGAGGTACGTTTGTTCTCGAATTTTCACACTGCTCTTTGTGCTTCTGCTCCAACATTCTTAGGAGATCACTTTGACCCGTCTTTCACGTGGATAACATATTTATCGATATTATCTATCTATATATTTTTTTATCTATGATTTGTGCCATTAGGCGCATAGCTACTATTGTGAGCCAAGAAGCAGTTTTAACAACATACCATGCCCCCTTCCACTCAGTAACGTGCTACGGGCTACTTAGTTGGAGCAACGCACATTTAATTCATCTACAAAGAATTTTTATTTCACAGAAAGCGGCTGTACGTGACGTGGCGTAGCTATAGTAAACCTATATTTCAAAATCATTAAATAATGACTATTTTCTCTCAAATAATCTATGAAAACATAATATACGTTAGAAAACACATACGTTTACTACGCTCGTATATTCACTCCCACTGACTCGGAGTAGACATAACATTATACCTCCTATGAAGATATTAGAAAAAAGAAAACCAATGAGAATATTTTGTTTTAATGTGCTTTCCAGAAGTACAAATATTGCGATTTGAGCTTTCCAACAAAAAATTTAAAAAAATCAAACTAACATGAGAATCTATAATTTTAAAATATTTTGTTAGTTAATATTGTATTCTATCACTGTTAAGATGTCAACATTTTGAAAAGCTCCACAGATATTGTTGACAGTGCATTATAATTGAACATTTTTCCGTGCCATTTGATTATTCGATGGGGTTGCCCCCTTGAAATCAGTGCTCATATAATTCATTCAAAAACATATATAATATACTATTCTCATATTCATCGAAAGTCCTATTTATACAAATGTCCACCAAGGAAATAGTCATTATCTGATAATTAATTCAAAGCGTTCGAAGAAAACAGGGGATGTATGTATCATGTAAGAATCCACGAATATTCTTTTCCAATTCAAGTTATTTAAGCAAGCGTTGTTATGAAACAATTGCAGCACGAGAAATCGCTCAGTTTTCTTTGGAATGTGGAGTGCATCTTTGCCAGGTATTGTGAATCCTCTTACCGAAAATGAAAAAATATCTCAGCCGAAATGATTAAAGAAATTGATTTAGCACTAGTATTTTGCTTGGTAACAGTTCAAATATGTTGTATAATTAGAAAAATGTTCGGATTTGCGAGCCAAGAAAAGCAGGAAGTTGAAAAGTTTGAGATCAGGAATAGATGAAATAAAATAGGTTAGTCAATTCAAATAATAGTATTTTCATTGCAGATTATGCAGTTGATGTATACTACAATAGATATTCTCCAAAAAACAGAAATGCTGGCGAATTTTTCGATTCGAATTCACGTATTTTTTACGAAGAACGCGGTATCAGGTCGAATATTCAACGAAAAATACATGATTCCATAGCCAGGGTGCTGTGGATTTTGTAGATAAGACCTAGTTTGAAGAATGCAGGACTTCGTGACAAGAACAAACATAAAATGAAGTGGAAATGTATATAAATCAATATTGTAACTATAAATAGCATTTTTTCTACACCTGTACTATAATAATACACTTATTTGCCCATATGCGCAACTCTCGTGTTATGGTTATTACGTGATCGTTGCATGATATACTATTATAGAAAATCAAACAATAACAAATCCAAATATGATAATTTTCGCACGATAAGCAAAATGGAATTAGTGAATCCATCAACAATGATAACGATAATTTTTCAAGATTGCAAGAGCACACGTAAGCTGAAAGGGCATGTATAGTCTATATCACTACCGAAGAATCTTTCAGGAACCATTTTCACTTTTTTGGAAATAGTCACATCAAGGAAAATATCTGATAGTTTTCTGCTTATTGAATTCTTTCATAACTTGGTAACAAGAATATATCATGAGTCTGAAGAGTGAATACCAATTTCTGTTAGTCTTCTAATAGGTCTTTCAATTCGAAACCAATACAATTATAGTTTCGGTGTACGCCATTGTTGTGGCTCTGTTTTCCTGCCACTGCACCAATGAATTCTAGCGCCAGCACAACGAGATGTATCTGGACAGCCTCAACCTGCTAGGTACAGTTCAATCCTTTCATCGAATTGATCGTGGCGTCTTTGTGAATTGTTTTTCATTTATTCATATTATCCGAGTGAGCTCAGATGGCAGAGCCTTGTGCGAGCAAAGAACGGCCAATGTTGTTGATAGCCATAATGTCTCGGAGCGACTCATTGAATTGGCTGGTTTATCAGATGTTCCCATCGGACTTTTTAGCTTGTTTGCCAAGAATGCTATGAGGCACAACCGTGGGGAATAATTCCTGGGGCGTGTTTCATGATAATACAAGTCTTGTAGTTTCAAGAGAAACACAAAAAAACACGATGCTAAATAATTGTTTTTTACTTTTTTTCACCTGTACCTACATTGTGTTTCTCTTGTAGCTACAAGACTTGTACTTTCATGAAATAGGCCCCTGGTCCCTAGGTAAAAGTTGATATGAACTGTCTCCCTATAATGCTTATGTTTTACATTGAAGGGAGACAGGTATTCTAAGGTATTCCATTTTTTTTTGAGACGACCAAAGACTAAGAGTAGAGTGACATATATTGACTGTATTATCCAAAATGATTTTTATGTGAATACCAACTTTATGAACTGTACTTTCTCCAGAATGTATGTACTAAATGAAATAATGAAACAGTATACCTAATACTGAGAATATGCTTTTGAAACGTAGGTAAACGTCTATAAATTATCTTCACAAAACAAATGGAAAAATATTCAAATATTGCTTGAGAAGCAAAACAATTGCTAACTGAAGTACCGAACTACTAGCATACTTAATGAAATTCGAATGTCGGTTCATTGTTATATATGCAAGGAATTGACTAAGAGAATTATTCATAAGTCCATTACTTCATCAGTACACTTGAAGTATTCAAGGAGAAAGTACATTAAAAAATAACGAAAAACTCCTTCCAAGGAAAAAACGGGGCAACTTACCACGAAAACCCTTTCATTTACACAAGCTGACATTTTCGAGATTTTTTTGGAAATTATCACTTCTACACAAAACTTTGTCCCACTCTCACAACCACTTGGAGTTCAAATTAAAAATGTGCCAAATTATTAAGAAGGAAAAAAACTGTGATGTTTTGGTAGAGCCGGCAAAATTATGAATGTGATGAACGTATACCGAAACGACGTTTATATGCTGCCACCGTCGGAATGTGCAAAAAAATAGTTAATCTTAGTGAACGACGCTGGGCGTCGTGTGACGTCACGCTTGAGGCATATTTTCAAATTTTCACACGCACCAGCTAGTGTTCAGAGTTATTCATACCTCCGGCATTTCTTCTATTTTCAGTTCACGGATGCATTATACGGCCGTTAATGATTTGTTTATAGTACGTGCGTTGTTCGATATTTAATTCATGGAAAGAGTTATTTGTTGGTGGCCGTATTGGTGGGCGCCAGGGAATTTCATTCACGAAAATTCTTATGATCACAATATACTTTCCAATGATAATCAAGGTCGTCTACTTCTGAGTAGGGGGGAGTAGGGGAAGTGAGCACCTTCCTTCAGTAACAAGTTATGCTATAAATGCACTTCGAAAAAGTGCCTTGACAACTTTGTGACTATGTGAGTAATAAATGTTCTCGAACTTCTATATACATGTTTTTATTTTGCAAGTTGCTTAGATATACACGTGATTCCCTTCCTTTTTATATCCAAATTGGCTTGAGCTTTGTCACTTCGTTGTTCTAATGGTTGCTTCATGTGCTTCCTCAACCTGCGATACAATGCGAAGTTCTTCATATACTATTATACATATTATCACTACAATTTTCTATTATCAGTTCACGGATGCACTATACGGCCGTTCATGTATTGTTTATATTCAATTCGTGCGATATTATAATATATTTGTTTTAGGAAAAGAGTTATTTGTTTCTGATGGTATTGGGAATTTCATTCACGAAAATTCTTGAGATCACAGTAGACTGTTTCCAATGATAATCGAAATTGTCTCGTCGGTGGATACTGGGAGGGATATTGAACACTCTTCCCCATTGGCAAACTACGCTATGAATGCACTTCATAAACCTTGCAACTATTAAACTATTGAGTGCTCTGGATTAATTATGCCATTAAAGAAGTGCGAAGGAGTGAACACAAGAAGCACATCAAAAACAGACAGATTGGTGGTCCAAAATTATCAGAACACATTTTCACTGCCGATGGAGATCATACAGTTGAATGGAATGGCACTCAAATGATAGTGTTACGAAATGTCCTAGCGCCGGCTCTGTCGGTCATTAACGCAGAATAATATGAGGGGTCGAAGAGCGAACTTAATTTTTCCCTAATTCGATACACATTATCGAGGCCTCTCTCGAATATTCTCCATAGGCGTACGCAGGTATAAAAGGAGACATTTCATCGCGGAAGAGACAGTTATTGGGAAGTTTATTTACACAGTTATTTAGCAGTTTATTAGCAGAGTTAATCGGGGCTAAGTGGAGAGAGTTTAGCAGATAGTAAATCAGAGTTTCTTTCTTATTGGAGGGAGCTTTATTATTGCTAAGTGCAGAAGTCGAAGTGTAGAATTTTGATTACAGAAAGTTTTAGTACCGAGCGTTGGAAAATTGTTTGGATTTTTAATCAACGAACCCAAGGATATATCGTAACAGTGGTGTCGGAAGTGGGATTTTGCTGATAAATAAAAACAATTTGTGGTGAATACGACGAGAAATACATCTTTCGATACGATGGAGAACATGTTGAAATTTATCCAAAACCAATTTGCGGATTCGGAAAGACGACGACAGGGAGATGAAAAGCGACGGCTGGATAAGAAACAACTAGAGGAAAGACGACGGCAGGAGGGAAAGAAAGAACGGGAAGAAGCGCTCCAGAAAATGCTCGAACATGAAAAAAAAAGAACAAGAATTGGAACGAGAAAATGAAAAAGAAGAACGAGAATTAGAACGAGAAAATGAAAAGAAAGAACGAGAAGAATGACTGCAGAAAATTATCGAAGAACAGAGAGAAGAGCGAGAAGATGAAATAAAAAGAACGAGAAAAATCAATCCAGATAACTCTTGAAGAACAGAAGAAATTGAGAGGAGAGCAAAAGAATGAATCAGAACAAATAGAAAAAGAACGGAAATCAGACTTCCAGAAGGTTCTAGAACACCAAGAACGGTTTTTCGAACATGGGTGGAATAAAACCGAAGTACGAATAGCAGAACAGAAAGAAGAACTAAAAGAAGACCTGAAAGGAGAACTGAAGGAATAAGTTAAGAAAATCGACGATCAATTCAATAAGAAAGTAGAAACAGTGCGAGAGGAGATTAAAGGACTAGGAAAGAGAGTCGAAAAGCAGATAACTCTTCTCAGGAACCAAGATCGCCAAGACAGGGTTGCCACATCAGGAATTTCCGTAAACCGCTGACTTTTGATGGATAGTCGTCTTGGTCCATATATCGTAGACAATTTAAATCTGCAGCTGAGAATGATGGATGAAATTGTTGTTGTTTTGTTCTACCTTTTAACGTGCGATTACCCAGCACGGTTGCTGGCGAGGATTCGAACCCCGGCCTTCCGCTTGATAGGCAGATATGCTAACCACTACACTACCGAGACCACGATGGATGGGGTGAAGAGAATAAAGCTTCGGCACTAATAGTAGTTTTGAGAGGGCCAGCTTTGAGTATATTCCAGACGATACTTATCGAACAGCAGAAGAAATCTGAGGACCTGATTTCTGCATTAGAGAACAGCTGTACCGGGCCCAAATGAAGACTCACACACAAAAATCAGGTGAGAGTTTGCAAGAATTTGAGGCAGATGTTAGACGCCTAATCCAGCTGCCGTATCCAGGAGCGCCCGGAGATTTCAAGGAGCAGCTAGCGGTGCAGATTTTCATAGATGGACTGAGAGACCCAGAACGTTACGACTGACAAGTTTCAAAAGGAGTAGCGATACCTTGGTACGTTCGCTAGAAGTGGAGGCGGCCTTCAACACCTCAAAGCCGGAAGTGCGAGCGGTAACAATGGTTCATTCAAGAAAGTTCTGGAGGAAATCAAACTGATTATAAGTGGACTGAACACCCAGAAGAAGAGGACTTGCTATAGATGTAGAAAACCAGGGCATTTTATAAAAGTCTGCAGAGAGACAATGCCACAAAGGAAATGTTATAGATGTGGAAGATCAGGACATTTCATGGAAGATTGCAATGTGAGAATGCCCCCAAGATCCAACTCACCTGCCAGGATGCCGTCAAGTTTGCAATCCCCCGCGAGGTCACGGTCACCGAGGGTCATCTGTGTCAACAGGCTAAGAACAACAACCGATAGCCCAACCATTCCTGGCAAATTGAATGAAAGAGATGATACATGCACCATAGACACCGGTGCAGCAGTTTCTTTGGTACACAGTGACATCCTTCGGCAAGAGAGCGTAAAGCCTGTTTCTTTCAACTCTATGCTTCGAACAGTCACTGGTGAAAATGTACCTATTCGAGGAAAAGCTGATATTGGAAGACTTCTCGGAGACAGTGTACGTCGCGGACATAGAAGATGAATTCAAACTCGGGATGGATTTGATCAGTGACTATGGGTTTTCTTTCGACAACGAGAAGAAGATTATGAAGTTTGGAGGATAAGATTTTGTCCCTACAACTCCAGGACAGAGGAAGATACCTGCGAATCAGCGATTATCGAAAACTGCGAGAATTCCTGCACTATCGAAGAGAGTAGTTCGTGCTACAGTGAATAAAGTCCCTGAATTTTCAAATTCTCACTCTGAAAAGTATTGCAGGTATTTGTGGAAACTGCCTTTAATTAATAACGAGAAACTGGTTTTATCTATAATTATATTGAAAGTCAAAAACTACAAATACGGAAAAACAAAAAGAGTATCGCCGTGTCTTGGCGCACAAACTTACTACTACGTACTGACAATTGACACGTTAATCAATCATACCATATATCAAAAAGGAACTGTCTGGGTTGCCAACCTGAAGTGTTTTTAACACACTACAACAAAAAGTAACCCTCCAACTAGAGAATAAAACATTATTCAAGCTCGAAGAAATGAAGTGGTGGTGAAAAAGTTGAAGTTTCGAAGCTTCCACTTTTTCACTAGCAGAGAAGAATTATTTGCATAGTATCTTTTGATTTTTTCAAAGAAACATGGTTACTCTTGAATGACAAAGTTCAAAAATACCACTTCCTATCCAGATTTTCGTAATATGATGTATAGTCTCGAGAAATGAACAAGATTCTATTGAGAATTCTTGAACTGGAGCAGTATTTCTGGTTGAAGCGTCAATGATTTTCAATTGTTATTTCTTTATTAGAAATAACGGGTTTGGGGGGGGGGGATCTACCTATACCTCTTTTCCGAATTTCAATTTGTCATCAGCTGTTTTCAGGCACCCAAGTATCCAAAATGTACTCGTCTGAAAATTTTGAAGGGACACCCTTGCTAAGTTTCGACTCATCAGCGATTACTAGAAGTACCACCATAGTGAATAATTTCCCAGTTTTTCATCCGATATGGAAACCCCGTTCTTTTTTTCCAAAAAACGAATCAACTGTCCAATTTTCAAATTTTCATTTGTCTAAAAATAAAACTTCTTTGTTCTTCAATATTTTTGATATGAACTTTTTTTTTATTTGAATTGAAAATATGAAGTGATATTTTTCATTTTTTCAAAATTTTTGTAATAGTCTGTAATGGTTTGGTAGTCCGGACCCGATAACCTTGAATCGAATTATAATAATAATCTTCATTCACAGAATATCACACCGACATTCGTAACTCAGAATGGCAACGTGAACAAAGCAGCAGAAACTGATAAGTGCGAGAACACTTGTTCCAGCATGACAGAAAAATTCAGTACAGAGTACAAATAATAACTGGTTAGAATACCTACATATAACAAGAGTTGATAATAAGATCAACACTATACAGTTCAAGATTGAAGTGTATTGAAATATAGGATATACCTGTTGATAATAGTAGAAAAATGCAAAATAAATATTCGAAAAATGAAATCGTGTATCAATTTGTCAGTTTTTCAAAATAGAATGTGAATAGATGGTTTAGTTTTACTGGAAAAGATGACACAAGTTCATTGAGTGAAAAACACTGGTTTAGGAAGGGGTGAAAAGTTGTGATCCACATAAAATGAGTGATCTAGATATAAACATATAGAATCAAATAATGGCATGTAGTGAATTATACGAATAATTGGAAATAAATTGATTAAAAATCAACACAAGAAGTGAGTAGGCACTGAATAAATGACCAGCGCGCAGAAGTATTGTTTTGGGACAGATTTGATATATATGACTAAAAAAGTACATCCTTTCTATTCTTGAAACAAATAAATAGGCATCAATGCAAGGAAGCTAACATTTTTCGAGTGAGTTAAAGCTTTTGATATTAAATGTTTCTCCCATCAATAAAGTCAGCGATGGTCTGCCTTGTCTGACTCGAAACGAATGCCTAGCGGTTCTCAACCTTTTACCACCTGACTGAAATACCTATATAGCTGGGTAATCTAATTGAGTGTAATTCATATGCTGGAATTTTGAGCGATGGATGAAATAAAATTCAACAAAAGTAAAAATTATTCTTTTAGTTTATAAATTTAGATTTCATACATAGGTGGTTATAAGTTAGAATAACAAACCAATTAGTGAGAAGGTCGTGCTTGAGTATTTCCACATAACTTATTGACATCTGGTTCGGTATTACTCAGATATAGCCGAAGATCAGGTTCTACATCAAGTTTGTTTCTTCTGTAAACGTTCTTAATATACAGCATCGAGGAAAATCCATTCTCGCACAGGTATGTTGTAGAAGAGGTATCAAGAATTTTAAAGCGCGTTTTGCAGGAGAAGGGTAATCAACATTCCTTCTTGCCCAAAATTCACTGAGGTCACACTGCTTAAACCTCGGCTCAGACTCTAATTTTAGTTCACCATCACATGACAAATCAATCAATTTTTCTTGTTCAGTTGCACTTAAACACTGGGACAACGATTCAACAAGAAAGGGATTGCGTATCCATTCACATTCAGAATAATTTTCCGTGAAGTACTCATCAATTTGCTTGATTAATTTATCACAGTGAATCTCAAACTTAACAGTACCCCAGAATTGCTATTAATTTCATTATCTGTGACGAAACTTTCAAGTGCTGGAAAATGTTGGACTGAGCTATTTTTTGGGTCTGTTTTTGTGTACCACCGCCAATAATGATATGTACCACCACTGGTACATGTACCACAGGTTGAGAACCGCTGATTGAGGGCTTTTTCGAAAACATTGAGTGCATTGATATCATGCAGCGAATCTGGAATAGTATTATATGAGCGTTGGCATATTAGTTTATGAACTTGAGGAACGATATGTTGATTTTTTACCGTGTTATAATTATGGGTGGGTAATAGGAAATCTTTATTCCGATAGTGATTATGAAAAAATAATGGAAAAACTGACGGATATCAAGAACATTGGCTTCCTAGAATATATATCAGTTGAGAACCGGGGTGGTTTCGATAAAATCAGTTTCATAATTCTTTTTTGTATTATCTCAAGTTGACGAATATGAGTATTGATTTCTCCACCTCAGCAAGCTATCTCATAACGAATGTGCTTTCTACGAGGAAGCGGTACAGAACATTCATGTGGTGGAGTGACACGATATTTTTCATCAATTTCAATTTGTAGAGAATGCATCGTAACGTAAAAACAGTGTATGTGGGTATCCCATTTGAGGTGTGAGTCTATCACCACATCCTAAACTTTTAACTTTAGTTTCCGGGAGGATATAATGCTGCCCTATTTTCAGGCTATTGAAAGGTGCTTTGTTGATCTTATTGCAGCTGAATGGTTTCTTCGATAATAACTTTTAATAGCCTATGTTCTACCTAGTTCTTCATTAAATCAAAATCAGATTCCCCAGTGTTCTTCAGTTCTTGCCAGGTGTCTGCTTTGTAAAATCTGGCTGTATCGTCTGCAAACCCTAAGATTTTTCCCCTTCTCTTTAGAGGAAATAAGCCGTTAACATCATAAGTTAAATACTAGAGTTGGAAAAAGTGCAAACGAGTTCAGGACTATTGTTTGAGGGGGTATAAAATTAGGATATCTGTTCATTGTACTAGCCATTTGTTTTCCTATTTTGGTATATGTGGAGTTGAATTCATTTTCAATATCCTGTTTATTCGTTTTCAGATTTCCTGTTTCGCTATTTATTGATATGATTTCTCGCTTTATATTTTTTGTGTTGCTAACATCTTTAATTACTTCCATATTTTATTTATGTTAGAAGAGTTCAAGTCAATTTGTTTCTGATAATAATCGTGTTTGGTTTATCGTATCAGTTGATTTTTCTGTTCCAAATTTGTAGGATCATCAAGAGATCTTTTGTATGATTTATTTTTTGTATCTACCGATTTAACTAATCCAGCTGTTATCCAGGTTGCAATTTTTGTATTTTTTCTTTTCACTCTTCTTCTGAATGTACAATTTTCCAATATATCATTGAGAATTTTTAGGAATTCATTCATGGCAGAATCAGTATTTCGTTTATTTAAGATGGTATCCCAGGAGGTGTTGCGCAATATTCTTTGATATTTTGCATAGTGAATATGAGTACCTAATGAATCTGTCAGTATTTTCATTTTTTTTTTCATTTTCTAGAATTATTTGAAGTGCAATTGTGTAGTGATCAGTAATATTAGCTTGTATGATTAGAGGTTATATTTCATTAGTGAAGAATTGTTTTTCAGATAAAATAAATGGTCGATACACGAACCCTTTCCACCTTGAATTCTTGTTGAGTTAGTTATTCGTTGCCGAATAGTATCCAAACTCGCTGATCGTGTCTAGGTATTAATTGCAAATTAAATATTTTTTTAGGATAGCTATATTCAGATCTCCGATAAGTATCGAATATATGGCCGTATTAGATTGATTGAGTTGAAAATGTTCCTGGGGATATCTATTGAATTCGTTTGGGTCTGTGGACGGTGGTCTTATAGATTGATTGCATGAATGTCTATGGATATGTTACCAACCTAAACTTTTATCTACATTGCCTTGATTTCATCAATTCTGTCTTGTAATTATAATCATAGATGGATTGGATATACAGTACAACGCCGTCATTTTGATTCAAACATCCTTCACTATATATCATATCATGATATGGAATATAACTCGGGGTTATGTACTATCCAAGTTTCTGTCAAAGCAACGCAGTCAATCTCCGAATCCCGATTATTGAGAAAGATTTTGAATTCATCAATGTTTTTTTTGAGACTTCGGATATTGTTATGCACTATTTTGAAGTTACCAACATTTTTGTTGACATCAGTAAATGTCTCTATTGTTTTTACTTCTGGTCTCGGTAGTGTAGTGGTTAGCATATCCGCCTATCAAGCGGAAGGCCGGGGTTCGAATCCTCGCTGGGCCACCGTGCTGGGTAATCGCACGTTAAAAGGTAAGGCCTCGTTGATCCATTACTCGCACAAGTTTCGACTTCTGAGGGTTGACGTTCGTCAGCTGGTTAACGGAACGAACAATTAAGCGAAATATCCCTTCTGTCATCCATACAATTGCTGCCTTCTGTCTCAATTACCCCAACAACAAACTGATATTTCTGCACTCGACGCGCATTTCGCTAACAAGGTTAGCATCTTCAGGAGAAGAAAATTGATACTCCTTTTCGAAGGCATACGCTTGTGCTTTGTTGAACTCAGTTTTTTCAATTTATTATTCAAAGAACGCATCTTCTTAACAAATTCATTTTCAATCATCTTACGAACAAAATCTCGAATGTACTGGTCGCTTTTCTATTAATACAAAAATGAGTTTGAAGGATTAAATAACTAACTATATACAGAAAAAAAAAGAATACACATTCACGTTTTTGTTTTGATACTGTGTCCGTAGTTTTTTTATTATTGAAGCCGATAGTTTCATATATCGCACAGAGAAATCAATCGCGCCCGCTTCTACCTGATCCCGAGCGTAGGCTCTTGATCCTTTCTTATTGTAGAGGAGCAACACCTGTCTTGAAAGGTTTATTTTGAAGATTAACCTTGTTGTGGCACCAGGCGGGGCCGGAGGCTCTTGCATGTGTTAAAACTAATTATCAGATATTCCATTTTCACGCCATTTCATGCTTCATTAACAAAAGTTTGGACGACACTAAATAATAAATATATAAATAATAACAACAAAATAATTTTCCCTGTTAATTTGGTGTCTAGGAAAATAAATATATTGACAATGCAAATAGACTCAACACTCTTTAGTATAATACAGTACAAAATTATGTCTGTAGACAATAACAGTTACATTACAAAACAAAATCCATTCATCTGTTCTTTTTTCCTTGCAATTTCATCGATCACTTTGTCAGTTGAAATTTTATGGCTTCTATGAACCGACATGAGAGCCAGTCCGCTTAGTCTGTCTTGTCCACACGGATTTCTCAAGTACGTCTTCAATCGCTTGAGAGTGGAGAAGGTCCTCTCAGCAGTTGCAGTGGTCACTGGCAAAGAAGCAAATATTCTCAGGAGGGTGAATATGTTAGGAAAAAGTTCCCTATTACATTGGCCTAATGCCTCAATGGCCAAGGAGGCTTTCCAGTTCCATTTGTTTTTCCTAAAATCATTTCCACAGTGAGTACTCACTAGGTACCAGTTCTGGATCAACCATCTTTTCATAAAGTTTCAAAGATTCAACGTCTATTTCCTCGTTCGTTGACCGTTCGTTTAGTTTCGGAGTAAGTCCCCAGTACTGTACTGCCAACATATAAAAACGAATTTTTTTCCGAAAGTAGTCGGAGTCAGTGACTTGCGAAAGCGAATGGCGTTTTTTTTCGTCTGCTACCTAGCGTGATAGCGCCTAACTATATGAACTACGGCAACTTACGTAATTAAACGCTTCGGTCTACGCCGTTAGCGGCAGATCACGTCGAATTCCACGTAGTTGAATGGGTTAATGAAATTATGATAAATTTGACAAATTATTTACGTACATTTTCAACTAAAAATTGGTTTGAACTCTTCCTTATTTATCTATGAAGAAGAAAAAGAACAATTATAACTTGAGTAATGCGTTTTTTTTTGGAAAATTTCGGGGGGGTTTCAACCCCTCTGACCCCCCCTCCGTTTGTGTCCCGTTAGGTTCTGCTTTGGATATATCGTGGTTCGGGGGTATGTCTCCAAACAACTTTGTTTCGTATGGAGGGTGTCGATGGGGCACTGTTTATTCTTCGCCCTTCGGTTGGGCTATTTTCGGAATCTATATCTTGTACTGTGTAGGATTTATCATTTATATAAAGTTTGCTCCCTTTAATTTATGACTTGTTTGATGGATTCTCTCTCGCTTCTTGGTTTATATGTGAGGTCGTTTGAGAATGCAATACCGGTTCCTTTCAAATTTTTGCAGCGTTTCAGGACTTCAAGTTTTTTCAAATATGAGATGAATTCGACCCTAAGTGGATTTCTTCTTTGGGTTCTGAGTCTGTAAGAATTATTCAGGTCGGAAACCTGCACCTCAACGTCTAAAAGATTCTTGATCTGTCTGCAAACTGATAAGGGGGAGGAGTTCTCGGTATTTTCCAGACTAAATATCATGATATTTTTCTTCATTGACACAATCTCTAGAGTCTTTATGTTATTTTTGAGGATAGAGTTTTCGATTTCTAGATTGTTAGCTCTGTGTTTGAGCTCCTCAATTTTCAGTAATAATTTGACTTCGGGTGCTTCGATAGCCAATTTGATCTCTTTCCTGTTCTTTATTATTTCTTCTCTCAAAAATTTTACCACTTTTTCCCATTCATTTGCCTTGCTGCAAATTGGGCTTAGGTTGGAAATCACTACCACGTGTATGACGAGCTCAACTCCGAATGTTTATCTGCACTGGCGACCACTGATAACAGCTAACCTCTTTTCATCTGTTCATCTGTTTGTTTCCATTAATATTGTTCCTCAACAGATGTGCCATATTTACTAGAAAATATTGGTTGAGATTCATTCTTGATAATTGTTATTTTGATTTGTCTTCTCGAAATCGAGAAACCTATTAATCTCTACAAAAAATGTTTTCAATTGAAGATATCGAATTCTCCACAAAAAAACTGACTTGTTTCCTCAATGAAAAAATTAGGCTCACATGAATGAGGTTTCCTTCATCGTAGTGAAAATATGGAAAGTTAAATTATTTTTTGGTTAATATTAAGGATACCATCTTTTCTTGTTTGATGAATCTATTATTGAGTTGGAGAATGACCATCTTCAATTGAAATGAATTGAAGTTTCACTTTTGATATCATTCATTCTTTTTATCGATATTTTGAAATTTTTAGAAAATGTTTTGGATTTGAACAATATATTATTTCGAAATGTTGTCCTAGGTATACAGATTGTAATCGAAGACATCTCAACCAGATATTCAAATAAAAATTTCATATAAAAAAGTTTATTTCAATATAAATACCATATATTCTCAAATTCAAAAAAAAATAATCTTAGCAATTTCACTTCTTCTGTTGGAAATAAATCATATGAAATGTTTGAATTTCTATAAATGAAAATTTGAGACGAGAATGAAGTTATTAAGATTATATAATTTTGACTCCCAGAATGACAGGTGCTATTTATCCTGTGTTGAAAACAAAAAATATTTTTTCGACAACATATTTATAAAAAGAAAAAAAAAGAAAATTTTCTCGCACAAACATTTCAGCTGAAAGTTTATTGGGCCAGTTTGGGTATTACTGTTCCAGCTAAATGTTCATGAACAAGGTGCAACGTCTCTTTCGGCTCTTGATTTTGCTTTCCAAAAATGAAAATCAACTCACCTATGTTCCGACAATGTTCTTATTATATTCAGAATATTACCAGCAGTGGGTTCCCTTACTCCATTCATCAAGGATATGAGTAAATATTATTCTTGAACAATAAAAAATAATTTCAAATTATAACTAAACAAATTCTTCTATTATTCACAACATATCTTCTTCATATACTCGAACTTGGCCCATTGTTCATTACCCGGAGCACAATTACCAAAACACCAAACAGGAAATACTCGCACTCGATGAAAATTTTCGCACATCTGGGATTTAACTGGTTTCAGAAAATTTCTGGAACTAAGTTTTTTTATTGATGAGTAATCAGTTAAGAACATCTTCAAAATTGTTTTTAGTTAGAAACTGTTTTGGAAATTTAGAATCGTTTTTTTATAAAAATCATGATATCTATCTGTTTTTTATATACGTAAAAAGTATATATGTTGTTATTTCTGATTAATGTTTCAGAGAAAAATAAATTAGAAAATTCACTAATTTCTGTATGTTTTTCAGAGATTTGTCTCCACCCTCAAATTCTCCAGTTAACGCACAACCTTATCTCGATCATGTATTATACGTATTATGGTCCTCACCCGCTTTATTTCACGTGATAGGTACTACTTCTTTGTATCGAGGAGTCGTTCGTTAAGTTTTGTGTGCATCACTGCATAGTCTTTTACAATAATAGATGAAAAACGAAGGAGTTTTCAGCGAAGATTTTGTCCAAATGATAATTTTATATAGCACTTACCTACTCATTACATTCTTTAGAAACACCCCGCCTACTCAGTTTGTTGATAATTCATCTTCATAACTTACAGACAATTTATGTACTCCGCGATAAAAGAAAAAAACAAGACATGCACAAATTAATATTCGAGCTAATATCCAATACAAAATGTGGTTCCACTCGGCGACTTCTGCACATTAATTCGATCCTCCCAAACAACAAATTTTTTCGATCTTAGACGAAATGCAGCAAATACCTGCAAATGTTTTAAATGCATTGAAAATGTTTTTCTGAACCGAGAAAAATTTTCAAGAAATATATCATTTTTCATAACATGCCAAACTAGTATTGAATACTGAACCCAACTGGTACGGTAGTCAGCGAGAGCAAGGATGGATTCATGGGAGGAGAGGACCTGGAGGTAGTAACCCCCCGCCTCAGTAAATACTTTTTTTTTATTTCAATAGTATTCTGTCAATATAGAGATTTCGAATATTCTTTTGCTTCTGTTGAAAATCTACTAATTAGCAATGGTGATATGGAAGAACAGCTATTCTGAACGGCGCCATTCCATTCAACAAGTCATTTTCCACTGAACATAATGAAAACTAAATGCTTGTCAACATAGAGACCAACTTCAAAAACCAATATGGAATTATATAAACCATTCATCTGATTGCAATGAAACACTGTGAATTGCCGGAATCCCTATTAGTCTACACTCTACACGAACTGGTAACGAGAAGCAGAACATTACAGAGTGCCACTCATGTTCATTCGACTGAAATAGACAAGCAATGAGAAGCAAGACCGACAAATAATCGAAGTCGTACTACTCAAGTCCCTTAATCTGAAACAGGTCCTTTTTTCTCTTTTGGAAAAACAGCAAAAAACAAAAAACCTGTCAATAATAGCAAATATAATTCGCAAGTCCGACGGGAAGCAAGACTAAAACGTTAGAATCGAATGTAAATACTTTTCTGCCTTGAGAAGCATTTCAACTCATGCAGGGTAACTGCCAGTTTACCTCTAATATACATTTTATCTGTCAGCGGCAAAGACAGAGAGGACAGTGCTGTGTTCAAATATTACCATTGCTCACTCTGTGTGTAGCTTTGCGCAGCAATGGGATAGACACTAGAGTAAGTATACAGTATACAATAAACTCCAGGGAACACAACCTCATGCGGCCAAATTCCAAAATAAAATATACAGGATTAATCACATGTCCTACTGAGTGAGGTCCAATTTTTTTTTTGTGAAATGAATGATTATGTTGACGTTAACGTATTTATAACGTCTGCGTCTGGATCATTTAACAGGTTCGTATATTGGTCCTCACTTCAACTGTACTTTTCCTACTGAAGTGGCTCACTACCTACGATGTGAGAATATATATATATATATATATATATATATATATATATATATATATATATATATATATATATATATATATATATATATACTAGTCAACTAGTCAGTCAGCACTACACTTTCAATATATATATATATATATATATATATATATATATATATATATATATATATATATATATATATATATATATATATATATATTGAAAGTGTAGTGCTGACTGACTAGTTGAGAAAAAAAGCGAATGATCTCGAGGATGCAGCAAACTCTGTCATTTGTCGAGCATGAAGAGCAATTCGTCATTGAACGAATTTTGTAGTAAAATAGAAATATTTCTAAAACTGTTAATGTACATTATGTATGGAGATTACAAATTTTTGGCAATCGTTTTCGTAAACAGTATGTAAACTCAAAATGATATTGCGCAATTTTTTTTCCTGCCAAGTCCATCAACTAATGTTGAACTAACGACTAGTATTAACAGAGCTTTGACAAATTAAGTTTGATAAAATTACTTACGATATCTCAACACTACCTCCCCGGCTGATAGCAATGCTACTTGAAAAATCTCCCTTCAGTTTCATAATCAATGACCAATTTAGAAATCATGTAATTTGGCTTACTGAATAATTCGGGTTGCCTTCTGGAAAATCAAATGCGTCCGTTCGACTAGAAATTGAATCGCATTTCCGTCGGCTATTTTCACTGACGAATCTTCGAAAATCGCTCGACAGGTGCATTGCATTCAATAACGATTTCTGGCATCACATTTTAGCAAGATTCTTGATTTCGTCCGCGTTTTATAATTAACTGTACCGTTTTCGCGGTCCACATAATAAGGCAATTATTTGTTCAGTTTCGAGTGGATAGCGCGACTTCAGAAACAATGAAATTACACATGTTTCGAATTATTTGGCAACGTCACAATTTACAAATAGTTGCTAAAACCACCGGGGAAAACGTGATCAGTTGCCGAATGGGTAAGCATATGGGAATATTTGAAGGTTCTACTCTACGCTTATGATAGAGCTTGAATATGCCATCGATATGGCAAGTTATTCAGAGCATATTGGCTCAAAATCGACTTTTCCGACGATGTTCGGTAAATCTAATGAACAAGTTCCACAGTTCATTCATATGCTCACTGATGAGCTGATAGAATAGGGCTAAAAAAGCTTGTCTGGGTTTGAGCATGAAATATTATCCTGATTTGTTTTCAGAACTACTCTGTATTTGTGTGGAAATATCAACTAATGGTTATCTTAAAAAAACGTTTGCAGTGTCATGTAGGATTTTCACTATTATAAGGTTTACGAAACCGTGACAAGTATTCCACTATACAATAGCTTCTTCAAGGAAATCATCTATAATTATCTGGATGAATCTATCACAATTTGCTTGAAGAAGCTATTGCAGAGCGAAAGACGTTTGGCATTTTGTACACCTAATCATAGTAAAATTCTGACAGGAAACTTCAATAATTCTTTTATATGGAATTTCATCAAGTATCGATCAGTTCTATTCAATTTTCAGTTGTCGTAGGAGTGACTTGTATGTGATTCAGCGACCGTCGCGCCTTTTAGACAGGGGACTAGCTCTTTTATGCAATATTCTTTTTTGTGAATGAACTGAACTTATATGAATTATATACACAATCTATCAGAGGGTGTTTGCTTATAAATTTATGTTACTTCTTTTATAGAAATTTTGCATTGACTGAGAAAAAGCCCAAATAACTCATTATCTCCTGAAAAATGATAATGTTCCCAAATATCAACATATAATATTTTTTATTTACGACTAATATATAATATAAGTATTATACTTGTGGTTTTTGAAGTATAATGCCATATATTAATCCCTTAGGGAATAATGGCGAGGGATTAATAGTCTTTATTCCCTCTTGTACTCCTATCACAAAATTTCTCGAATTAAATAATACCATGGAAACAATATAACCAAACTCAAAAGTGTCAGTGTCAAACGCGTAGTGTTTGTGTATTTGTATTAAAATGAATGAAAATGAGGAATCTTTCACTTGTACACCACCAGAAATTGTACAATTAGCTGCAGCAACAACATCTACCTTAATACCAGAAACATCGAAATCCATTTATAATAAAACGTACGCATCGTTCAACGAATGGCGTCTTCGAAACAAGGCAAACTCTTATTCCGAAAATGTTCTGCTGGCCTATTTCGCTGAATTGGGTGCAAAATACAAGCCATCTTCATTATGGTCATTCTATTCAATGATTAAATGTTTGTTGAAGATAAACCATGACGTTGATCTGGAAAAATATAAGAAAATACGAGCGTTTTAAAAAAAAAATCTGAAGGATTTCAAGCAAAGAAATCTTCCACTCTGACCCCGGAAGAAATTAGGAAATTTATTGACAGAGCTCCTGATGAAATTTTTCTTTTGCATAAGGTAAATGTTCATATTTAATCTGATCTATTCAAAAACTCATGTTCTTATTTGATTCAGGTTATATTAGTTATTGGAATTATGGGCGCATGCCGCTCAAACGAGCTTTATGAAATGAAGATAGAAGACGTGAAGGATTTCCAAACAGAGTTATTGATAACAATACCCAGGACTAAAACTAAAATTGTACGAAAATTCACCATAAACAGTACGTTTTACAATATTGTAAAGAAGTACATCGATCTCCGTCCGTCACATGTAGAAACCAATTCATTCTTCCTAAATTATCAAAAATCGAAATGTACAATACAACGTATAGGAAAAAACAAATTTGCAGACATTGGTAGACAAATTGCCAAATATTTAAACTTGCCAAATCCTCAAAGTTATACCGGCCATTGTTATCGCAGATCATCTGCCACTCTGTACATTGATGGAGGAGGCGATATAACTGGATTGAAGCGTCATGGGGGCTGGAAATCTACCCAAGTAGCTGAAGGATACATTGATCAGTCTATGAGAAACAAAACAACTACAGCAGATACTATTGCCAAACAGATAAATAGTAATGAAGCAACTTCTTCTTTTACAGCAACCGAAATTCCAAATATTCGTGTTGAAAACTCCTCCAAAGTTAATCATAATTTACGACCAATTCAGTTTATTAATTGTACTGTCACTAATTTAAATGTTGTTGACAAATAAAGTTGTTCATTAAAAATCTAAAATAAATGTTATTGACAAATAAAGTTGTTCATTGAAAATCTAAAATAAATAAATTTGTCGTAAATAGAGTATACTACTCGCAATAATGGCTATTATTCTCTCGGAATGTTACTCCCTCGCCGCTAACGCGGCTCGGTTCGTAAAAATTCCTCGAGAATAATAGCTATCATTATTGACTCGTGGTATAATCTACTATTATTTTTTATATAGAAAAATTAAGTTTACATTTAGATAGGTGCCATATGTACCACGTCACATCAACGGTGGGTTATGTCGTCCCAAGCCAAAGTGGTGATCCACCCACTGGACGGAGGGCTTTCGACGAAGCAAAATGTACGCACTCTCAACAGATTGCTGTCACCTGATCTATCGTTCAATTCTTGAGTCATGGAAATTTATTTTCATTCGAACAGAATGACATAGAACGATATGAACTAAATGAGTTGAACTGCGACACATTCAACCTGGTATACGGATTCATCTCAAGAGTACAGGTCCGTCTTCTCTCACTCACAGATATAAAACAAACAAAAAATTTGAGGAATCCTACAAAATCCGTCACAACGGTGAGGCAGAAAAAAGTGTACAGTTTCTGAGACGTTGAAGACAAGCAAATGCTCAGGATGCGGAGTTTATTTACTCATCTGAAACTTAATATTGAATGAACAAAAAATATTAGTTTCCTGTACGATTCTCACTAATAATGGGTTCACAAAACCGCGACACATGTTTCGCTATACTTTTGTTTAGCGAAACATGTGTATAGTGAAACACATGATGCGATTTCATTATCCCATTGTGAGAATCGTTCAGGAAACTCTGATATTCTCTATGGATTTTGATCAAGTATCGGCTAGTTCAATCATTAAATGGGTCCTGAGAAGATTTGCCGGTGTACTCCAAACCTAGTTCACAAATTAAACCATACCAAAAACCAACGATAAAAACAACAAAATTTAATTCGAAAAAATCATGATATGCGACGAGGACTTGTCCTTGTTCATATTTCTTCAATAGTTCAACAACAAGTAGTCTTATAGAAATTGTGTGTCTCATAGGGTGTAATTTAATTGATGGCAAAAAAAATTGGATATGATTCCTTGGCTCATTTTGAAAATGAAGTGTTAAAACTTCAAATGAAAATTCTTTTTTTTATCATAACTTCAATACTATTCTTGATATTCTTGTGAAATTCGACATGCACCCACTCAACTGAGCACCAGGCATTTTAAGACGTAGACGACACTTTAATATTTCTACCAGTAACGTCCGTACGAAATGTATACTGGAGATTTTTCTAGAAAAATATGCTACGCCATTGATTTCTCAGAAAAAAAAAATTCTTGGCATCCTCATTTATTTTGCAACAATTTGAGAACTTGCATTTTTTCCGCCCGACGCACCGTTTCCGCGTAAAAAATAAAACCGATTTTGGCTATTTCAATCGATTGACTTCACTTTGCACTGCATGAAAATTAAAAAAAAAATTTCGCAACAAGTTTTGACAGTTTCTGTAGATAGTATAAACTGATATCTAATTTAACGAATACAAGAATTGTTGAAAATATCCTCTTACTACTAGAATACAGGCTTCCATTCTCTTTTTCATGGATTGGCGAACCCTTTCAAAAATTCCAGGAGTATTTCTTATGGTTCTGCAAAGAAGTTAAATTTTCTTAGTTTCTCTGCAGTTTGAACCGGTGCGCTGTAACATACAGTCTTGAGGTGCCCCCACAAAAAATTGTCTGAACTATTCAAATCAGGGGACCTGCCAGCCCACACGCGGTGAACTGCTTCTGTGTTACGTATTGGTTTTCTTCGGCTCTTACATGATTATTGTGGAAATTTCGAATGGAATTGCGGAAAAACCTAGCTTCATCAGTGAAGAGTACTCTGTTATCAAATAAAGGTTTTATTTTGGGAAAAACCAACAGAAATTTAAACGCATGGAATATTACGCCGCAGTAGTGCTTGAACCCTATGAATATGACAGGGGTATAGTAAATTATCAACAAGTATTTGTATAGTTTACTTATTTTATCTTCATTATTGATTGAAGAAGCATTCACAATGTGAAAAACTGTTACGTTTATGAATCAAAATAAGAACGCATCTTAAACGATCAAATGTCATTATTTTAAAAACAAAATAGGGCACCAGCCTACTAGTTCAAAATAATTAAAATTGAAAGTCAAGTCGTTGCAAATTGACTGAGAATTTCAAAAATGAATTTCATTTTCGAAAAAATCATTGGCGTACCATATTGTCAAGAAAATTTCCAGTGTACATCCCGGTCACTGGTAGAAATATTAAAAAATCTTACACATCAAAAAGTGCCTATTGGTGCTTAGTACGTGCATGTCAAATTTCATGAAAATATCCAGAACATTGTTGAAGTAATGATGAAAAAAGTGTTTTTTTCTCAAAATGTTTACACCCTATATTTCGGAAGTTAGGAGGTTCAGGACATATGTTCATATGAATTTCTCTTCTCAACACGAGTTAACTTTCATAAGGAAAGTAATGCCTGGTTCATAGACCAAACTTCTAAAAGTGTAGTGTATGAACGCTTCCATTGTAGGTATTGTGAGAACTTTCTTAAAGATTGGTCTATAAACCAGACATAAGGTATAAAATTTCAAAAACCCCTAGTGGATTATGGATTTTATTGTTCTGCCATAATTTGTTAAAGTAACTTAGATGGGTTTTTATTATAGTATGATGTTTGTGCATTCTCCTCCACTCCACGAACCCAGTTGTCGATACTTATTTATTATTTAGCTTTTTATCATTTTGGAATTTTTGTGAATAACAAATCATATGCATTCTAGGTTTTTCGTAGTCAATGATGGCATATTATCTATCCCAATAGGTTTTGAACCAGCGTCTCGTTTTTATGGGCAACTGCTCGCTTACAACATCCCCCTTGTTAAAACATTATCTCGAGTACGCCCAGAAGGCAGATAATCATGTAAATCCATTGTTGGATATCTTACTTTGGATAAACGATGAGACTGGAACCTTTGGTGTAAAAGTTGAAACTTTTCCTAGAGATCAATTACCAACACCAAACTGATATTTTTGCACTCGACACGCGTTTCGCTAACAAGCTTAGCATCTTCACGGGTATCAATTTTCTTCTCCTGAAGATGCTACTCTTGTTAGCGAAACGCGCGTCGAGTGCAAAAATATCAGTCTTATATTACAACCGCTGAGGCCGGTGAGAACCTCTTTGAACCAAATTGTGCAAAATGCACATGCAATGCTGGTATTGTATGCTTTCTCAGATATGCTCGGCACCAAGTGAGTGAAAACTATTTGAGAAGCAATTTTTTTCATGATATCTCCGATGTCGAGCATAGTAACTGAATGATGACTTTTTCAATTGCTGTTTTGACTTCGAATTTATCTTTGACTCCATTTCATAGGTCATCGTTACAATAACCTTGAGGGGTCTATCCTCATTTTGCTCCTGAATTAACCCATGACCTTGTACCATGTGTCATTATTATAAACATATAACTATAGCATATTCTGGCCGAATTTATTTCAAGGAACATCGGTCTACCAAAAAAATACCCACCGCGCCGTTATTTTCAACTAGTTGACCGGTCACACTACATTCATTCTTTGATATATCAAATTCTATAATTCTGATGGATTTCTGGCCATAGGCATTGTTGATATGGAAGTCATGGTGTACAACTTTTCAAACGAATTGTTGACCTGTTTGAAATATCCATGTATCATGTGAATGGTCCTTCTACAAACCTCTTACTTTCCATGTTTTACTTCTCCTTTCGATGAGAGCTTGATAAATGAAAATGATCCTACAGGTATCATGTGAATGGTCATTCTACAAACTTCTTACTTTCCATGTTTTACTTCTCCTTTACATGAATTATTTTTGTGTTCTCAAAAAATGCATTCATGTTACAAGGCACATGCCGACAGTTGAAACATAAAAGTCTTGAGTCACTCTAATTTTTGTCCTGGATGGTACCCTAACCAATTTTTTTGACCAAAAGAAATATGCGCCACTGATTTTTTGCAATTTTCGTAATTTTTTTCGCATTTAGCTACTGAACTAAAACCTTTTTATCTCTATCTTTTTTCTTGTATATTGCTCTGTTTTTGAGAAAAAAATTCAAATCACTTTATTGCATGTCCTTGGTACAATAAAATGAAACAAGCAAAACCATCAACAATCGGAATGTACTTATTGCATGGACATGCAATAACGAGATTTTCATTCAAGATTGAACAAATAACATGATACGAAAGTTATCTTTCGTATTATTAGATCAAATATTCTCGATAAAACACATTATAAATTTTGACACCCTGTATCTTGAAAACGAAGCATCTCCGGATCTATGTTTATATAAACTTTTTTTCTCAGAATTACCCAAAGAATCACCCCTTCGAATTTGGCCACGTACTTAACTAACACCCTGTATATTATGTAGTCGATATAGGTACTCGGGAATTCCGTGAAATAGAAAAAAAAATTCGCTGTATTGATTGTTGTATATTTTTCTTTGTAGTTTATTTAATATGATGTTTTGCTCTTGAAACTGAAATGTATTGCAACATTTGCATCGCTAATTTATATAATTTCAGGAAACAATAATTGAAGTTACTATTTGTTTCTGCCGTACATTGATATATACACTGAACGATTTTCATATTGCTAAGGACCGATTTCCAATTTATGAAACATTTTAAAGTGGTTATAAGAAGACCTATAAAAATTTTGAAAAAAAACAATATTTGTTTCATTTCATCGATCAACTACATTAGGGAATAAGTTCGGAATATTTGATTTCATATTTGATAAGATTTTCTGTGATTTGTCAAAAAGTGATACTTTTTCCCTACTGACTTATATCTGGGGTTATTTTGATGAACTGTGTTCTGACGGTTCTTGAGTAGTTCTTGAAATATACAATGCAGTTATTTCACTTGCTCATTCTTTGAGCTTAACGAATGTTTCTAGGGTAATTGATGCATTAGCGACGTAAGTCAGTGTTTGGATTTGTTTCATTTGAAAAAGCGTCGAAAAGGTATTGTCAACAGTGGCGAATCAGGCCATTCGGTTAGTTCTTTAGTGAAAAGTGAGTGAACTAGAAGTTTATTGATTTCCAGTGAATCGAGGAGGAAACCGAAAATTTCTCTATTGATTTAACAACTTCAGAAATTTTCTCGATGTCTTTCTGAAGATTCTTTAAAATTCCCTAACAAAGAAAATTCTCCAATTCTTTCAATTCAATCATATGCACCCTCAAGAATATTAAGATGTTTACGAGTATACAAACTCTCTGAGTAGCTTTTTATCTATTTCTGAGTCCCTCCTGGATGAGCTTGACTGTTTGCTGTTGGGATATAACGTTTTAATTTCCGACTGTGTTTTTGTGAGCTGATGATGTGTTGGCTCATGTCAAATGTGGTAATTTTGTCGCGATTAAACGAGTCTTCTGTTATTTTCCATTCCATCCCGGACAGAGTAAAAGTGAAAGTAATATTATTTGGCGTTAGTAATTGATTCAGTCTCAACTTTTACACCAAAGGTTCCAAATCTCATCTTTTATTTAAATTTCATTTGATTTTTCGCTTCAACATACTTCATTACTTTTTTCGACTACATTAAGTACATTTTGAAAGTAATACTCAGGAACACCCTCTTTCGGTTAGGGGTTCCAAAATTCAGCTATTCCGTTGAAAAAACAGCCGTGAGCAAGAGAGGTTTGACAGGTTTCAAAGCTCGCAACAAACGGGTGAGAATTCCGCACTCGTCGGGTAATCCGTGTTGATATTGTCAAGAGTGGATCGAGTGACGATAATTCAGAAGAGTACCGACCTCGAAAATATCTATAAAAGACAGACAATAAGACAGATTGCTTTTTTCTGAATAGAAATTTCA
The DNA here is from genome assembly GCA_032362365.1 of Zygogramma bicolorata. NCBI lineage: Eukaryota > Metazoa > Arthropoda > Insecta > Coleoptera > Chrysomelidae > Zygogramma > Zygogramma bicolorata. Next base: position 76,704 of record JAVJAQ010003372.1, on the reverse strand, counting down.
ATGAATGAAGTTTCAATGAATGTTTTGGTGCCGAGCTCCATACATGAAAATTATATTCCAAGACATGCCGTTCTTTAGTAGCTGACGAAAAGTTAAGTTTTATTCACACGAACTAGAAATCCAAGCTTCTGGATTTGATTCTTCACAATTGATTCAACATCTCAGGTTGCTATGATGAATTGATAAATGAATGGGAACCATCAAAACGTCACAGTTGTGGACTCAAGTGTTTTTTTCAACAGTCATAGCCATCATACCCAATCAATATTCTAATGGATTGCAAGTTTAGTGAAAGTTCAAACTTCTTTCCTCTCTAAAATATATGTATTTTTCATTCGAATCTGTTCCAATGCCACCTCTTTTATCAGCGAGTTCCAAATAAAAGTTGTTCTTTCCTTAACTCTCGCCCTGTTTTTCAACTGTCAAAGGTATTAAAACACTGTACATTTCGGACATGTATGTTAATTCTATACAGTATATTTAAATCAAATATATGTTAGGCGACGCACTTTTTTTCCCACAAAGTTCGCATTTTCGGAAGAAAATTTATACTCAACGTGCGTCGATTGTGAGTGATAACATTTTGATGTCACGGTAATTTATCTTCATAAAAACTTTTCACTTCCACACCAGAGGTTTCAATCTTACCGTTTATATATTCAGATTCCAAATGCGTTTTGGATAAATGAAGCCAGCGCGTATTAATCACGTGATCTGTCGATTCCCGCATCGTTATTGGTCGATCCCTGACACGAACAATTAACAGGTCTGTCCAGTATTCTGAGTATTGTATCGATAAATTGAGTCGAGTTGAAATAATTTACTAGTTAGTAATTATTTTTGTGTCTGTACCTATTGAACATTTTTGTTGATTTCTTCTACATGCGTCTTGCATAAAAACTGGAGATGAATTGATTGCAATATATCTGATTCCATTAAAAAAAAAAAGGCAAAAAAATTTACATGTGGTTCCATCTTTCTTATAGCGTTCATTTATTTTCTTTTTTGATTGCCATAATTGTGATTACTGAGAGTCATGTAGTAATTTTCACAATAATTTATATATTTTCGAACTTCATGCCGTCATTTGATTGAAAGTGATCAACTCGATTTGAAACAACTCAATCGACTAAAAAATAGAGTATGCCACACTGTTTTTTGGTCGAATGTGAAATCGTATTTTTTTTGTTTTTCAGTCATATATTTTGAGTTGTGAGAGAAATAACCATTTTTACCATAAACCTTGGAAACTGAACAATAACAATAATTTCTGATTTGTTTCAGATTCACCTGAAAGTCGTTTGTAACGTGAAATCTGAGCGAAGTGAACTCACCTTCACTCAATTTTTGAACATTTCTCTCGCCATAGTCTCCAATCTGAGTTAAACCAGGCAGAGGACGATACGGTCCTTGTATTACAGATGGATTCTGATTGGTTTTCTCGGAACTGTTCGCCTCCACCTGTATTCCCAGTTTTAATATGGTTTAGTATATCTTGCTTGTTGATGGAAAGTACCTGTATTTGACAACGGCTTCAAGGGTATTCGTATTTTCCTAGGATTTCAAGCGGATCCAAACCCCCATTATCGTATTCCGTCGGTGACAGTAATGTAAATGCGTCTTTATTTTGGAAATAATTATCATTCGAGGAATTATGGACCCATCGGCTTCGACAAGAAGGTAAGTGGACATTCCCTTATTTGTATTTTCATATTTTTCTTCTCACTCTCGCGTTGAGATACCGCTCAGGAAAATGCATTTACTATTCAAAAGTTTGGAAACTCTAAAAACGCACTACGAAACGCACCTGTAGGGATTGGGATATGAACCCGAGATTATTGAATCATAGAGAAGTGACATCTAGTTAATTCCTCGATTCCCCTCAGTTCTCAATTGCCCTTTTATAATCTGTAGATGAACATGTTTTGAATATTGAGGTGAATTGGTGTATTTTCAAAGGTGTAGTTATTTTAACTACTTATCATAATGCCTAGCTCCTATTGTGTTGACAGAGGTGGTTCTTCTAGAGCTAGTCATAGGTGAACCCAATTACTACGAAACATCATCAATATATATTGTCCTTTTACGCAAAACCTGTCCAGGGCGTTTGATTGCATTGACTTCAGAATTGCATTCCTAATCAAACTTGAACACTATGGTATTTGTGGTACTGCTTCAAACTGGGTCAAATTTTTCATTGAAGGAAGAAAACATGCAGTGAAAAGAAGAGCTGAAAGTGGTAACTATATGCAATCGAGTGCTTTGGACGTGTCCGTGGGTGGCCCACAGGGCATTGTCCTAGGGCCATTAATTTTCATTTTTATCCTGAACGATTTTGCATCACTGACCGATCAAGATCAAACTATCATCAACTATGCTGATAACAATACTCTACTGCTTAATGCTTACAATTTCTCTGAACTCATGTCTAATGCAAACTCATCGATTGACACTGATAATTGGTTCTCGAACTGAAGGCTCGTCATAAATCCTGATAAAACTGATATGATCTTGTTTAAAGTTAATCAAGCCTGTGCTACACCAGCCTACACTAATCTCAATCAACATAAAATTGAATCTTCTGACCACGTAAAATTGTTAAGAATTATCATTGACGAAACATTAAAGTTTAAATACCATATTGATCATCTATGCTCAAAGCTGAATCAGACCTGCTATGGCATCAGAGTTTTAGCTAAACAGGGAAATCACAATATGGTTGAATCTATTACTACAACTTTCACTCTCATTTCCGCTCCGCTATTATGCTTTGGGGAGGCTGTAGTGATGCAGGCAGAGTATTTTAAATTCTAAAAAGAGCCCTCCGTGTTATAACAGGTCTCAAATACTTAGATTCATGCAGGAACCATTTCAAACCACTTAGGTTGCTAACCATTCCAGCATTATATAATTATAATTGAATGTATCAAGTTTGTCTTCCGCAATAGTCATTACTTCTCTGAATTTAGAATACAGCACTTCCATAACACCAGGCATATCATTAACTATAATGTACCATCGCACAGACTATCCTTAGTAGATAGAGGTGCTCACCTCTCTTGCATTAAATTCTTTAATCAATCACCCTCTTCCTTGAAATAATCACCGGGCTCTGATTCAGTGAAGAAACCACTCATCAAACTACTCTGTGAGCTTGAGCCATACTCTATTGGGGAATACTTGGCCCAGCATTATCGCTAACCACACTTAGTACATAATTTTTTTTTTATTTTCTTTGACTGCCTTGTAAATCTTCTGTAATGTTATGAGTGTAACAAATTATTATTATTTTCTGAGCCACTAACTCGCTCTTTCAACCAACCGTCAGCATGAAATATTGGAATATTTGTTATTCCGTTTAGTGAGAAGCCGATGTGACGTTGGTGAAATCGTATTATTTCAAAATTAACCGAAAGGTGCTAGATTTCATCAGAACGCATATTACTTTTTCATTTGAATGTACGAATTTTTCTATGCTAAACATTGATTAGATCTGCTCTTGCGACTTCATCGAAAACCGACGTCATTGAAATGTATTGAAAATGTTGCGACATTTTCTAGACTTGCAACCTATCCATACCCTCCATTATAATCATTTTAATCTACATCCAGAGATACTGCGATGTGTTGTCGAAGTAACGAGTTTTGGCAAATATCTTTAAGCCTAGTATCGACAGTGCGAGGCAGCTCGCTGCGAATGCCTCGTGGCGAATGCTCGGCTTTGCCTCGGACTGTGGATACCGGGGTTGCCCGCTATTAGGCGTTCGCGTCGCGCAATGTGAGGCGAGCCGTGTGCTTGTCGGTTTTCGTTCGAGCAGTGCTCAAAGGTGCCTCCCTCCGAGCTGTGCGTCAAGTGGATACCTGCGCTCTCTGCCTCGTACCATACAAGACACAATTCTGCACTGTCACGTTTCTTCACGGCAGGCTCTATCAATGTAATTGAATATTCAAAATCTTGCATGGACATTCGCAAGAAATTTGGCACGTCTTCAAACCTCATGTCTTCTAGGAGTCTGTTCCCATATTCTAACCGATTTATATACATTTTTTTGACCCACTAACGGGGTTTACGTCGCTTTTTCTGCTGTTGTTTCTTGATAATCGCCATCACAATAAAAGCAGCGGCAGCAACTTGCACCTTCCTCGAAAATACAGACATATTGTACCGACTGTCTTCACTACGAATGCTGGTGGTTCGCGTGCTCGCAGTGAGCATTCGTGGTTACAAACTTGCTGCTAGCTGAAGAGCTCACCCTGAGGCAGATGGCACGAGGCATTCGCAGCGAGTAGCCTCGCACTGTCGATACTAGGCTTTACCAGTTGCATGAAAGCCCACAAGTATCTGACAGATACAATGCCACTTTCTCAAGTGACAATTATTTATGAAGACTTATTTCAATCAGGTTCTGAATTCTGAAAGAAGGATTTTTATTTTACTTGTACAATCGGCACATTATGAGCCGTGCCGATTGAATTTATATGGCTCTAGTTTGTAACAATATGAACAATTCTCAAAAGTACTGAGTTTGTTGTAGAAATCGTTTCGCTGTCGGGGACTAACACTTCTATCAGTTTAAATGAAGGCAAACGTTCAATTTGCAGTTGAAATTTCTTGATTGGCAGTTGTTTTTCAATACGTCCAATAAATTTTAGCTTCATACCAAGCCAAAAAATACATATTTTTACTCTTTGCTGATTTCGCACCTATTTTTAAAGAGCGGGTTGACGTTGTTTCCAGTAATTATAGATTGACAATTAATGGCCGCGCCCAACAGCTTAGAGCGCTTAAAGCCGCTGAAAAAAAATTTGACAGTTTGACATGATGAAATGTCAAGTTTTGTGAAGCGACTTTAATCGCTGCATTCTGTTAAACGCAGCCAATGCTTCATTCAGTTATAAGCGTTTATTTATTTGAGGCTTCCATTGGAGTTATTGATTTGGCTGATGAAGTATTCGGGGCTAAATGGGACCTAACCCAGAATTGAAACAAAAACTGGAAAAAAAATATGGGAAGCAATTTCAGCAAACCTACACTCGAAATTACAGTAACCATCTGGCCGGTATTTTCGTTGTGTAGGTGAAAGCGAAGACGTTTTCAAAACGCCAAACAAAACAACACGCACACCATGTACGCCGTTTCAACGATTTTGGTAGTCCTGGTGCTGTGCGCGTCGCCTAGATATAAATCGATTACCACATGCCGGCAACAACGCTATTTTCATTGATTTTCAATGACAAGCTTCAAAAAAGAAGTGTCGGAGTCGAGGTTAGAATTTGATATAGCTACTTCTCTTCGGGCTTGAAGGCCGTCGTTCTTTGGAATTTCTTCCTGACGTTTCGCTAGCGCGAGTGGCCGGCTTCTTCAGAGGCTTACTCATCTCCGATGACTGAACATTTCGATTTCTCCAGGCGTATTTATATCGATGCAGTTAGTCTGGAGTGTTAATTACTTCTGTCGGGTTCGGGGAATAATCATCATTATTAGTTGCCGCACTACCTGCTGTGATTTTATTGGTTATTCTTGATTTCCTCAGAATGGGATTCCGAATTCTGTTTAGATTCAACGCTTCTTCCTTTCTGTTAAAATCGTCCGCATGTTTTTGGATCTCTATTGCCTCTCGTACCAGTCGGCTATGGTAATCCTGGTTGGGGGCAATCAGTTTTGCGTTTTCGAACAGAATCCTATGGTCACCCTCACTCAGTGCGTGTTCCGCCACCGCCGATTTGTCGGTTTGCCCCAGCCTGCAGTTCCTTCGATGCTCTTTGAGCCTTGTACCCATGGATCTTTTCGTGGTACCGATGTAAACCTTCCCACAGGTGCACGGTATGCGATAAACCCCTGCCGCTGACAGTGGGTCTCTTTTGTCTTTAGCCGACCTGAGGCTTTGTTGGATCTTCTTGGTCGGCTTGAAAACCGTTTTTATGTTATATTTCCCCAAGAGTTTTCCAATTCTGTCAGTGACCCTCGGGATATATGGCAGATATGCATTCGCAACTACCTGAGAGGCCTCCCTGTTATGAACCGTGGGACTCTTCGGTTTCATGGCCCTGTTGATCTCAGATACACTGTATCCATTTACCTCAAGGTCACTTGAAGATGTTCCAGTTCCTGCTCTAGATGTTCTGGTTCACAGATCAAGCAGGACCTACCTTTCTCTGGGATTTCTCAATTCTTCAAGCGTATTTGGAAAATTAATATGACGATTTAAAATATCCGGTTGGTTCATAGCATCTAACACCTCATGAAGACACTTTGATACTGAGGATTGGCTCATCGTGAGAGTATGGTTTTTTCCCACATCCAGCTGATAACTTCCTTCAGCAAAAAGACGAAGTGCAGACAAAATCTAAAAAAAATAAAAATCATCACAAAGTCCTTACCTAAAATTTAAGTTAATCTTCATCAGACTCTACCTTTATTGTGTTACTGAGAGCATGTACCCTACTGGACACAGGCAAGAACGGTTGAAGCATGTCTTCTAGGTTCTCTACATCAATCTTCCGCAATCTAAAGATTTTCACAAAGTTATGATCAGAAAGATCAAATGGATCATCTGGTATAAATCTCTGCCGTTCTATCATATTCTCCAATAGGTTTACGGCAATATATGAATTTCAACCTGAAAGAATGGTAACATCCCCTATTATGCTTAGTCATATTGCATCTTTCATTTGATGTAATATTTATTATCTACATTCAAAAATGTTTACAGTAAAAATCCCATTTCGGACAATAATATACTCAAAGGCCTATAACAAATAACTTTAAAGTATTTGTATACTTACCCAATTCAATTTGCAAAAATACGTGGGAAAATGTTTCGCGAATGTTAATGTTTCACCAATTTCAATTAAACGATATGCAACATTACAGTCAAACCTAAAAAAACACTTATTGCTTATATTTTGAATCATTGACGGTTACGTCAAAGTTTTGAATGCATTACGACCACGAAAGACTCACTCTGCAAAACAATAAGCAAGTAGTCGTCGTTTTCAAAACGCATATCGCACTTTAAAAACGCTAAGCGCATCATTCAAGAAAATTCCATTTTTGTGTTTGGGTCAAGTGCTAGACGAAAATTAACGTCATAAGTGCCGAGTAACTTCAAAGCGGTAAGCGATGATGTGTGTGATGGAAATGTACAACTGAATCGAAATGTCAAAATATATTGAGTATCAAGCACTGAAGACGTTTCAAATTAATGTAGAAGCGATATTACCTAATGTAAATAAAACATTAACGAATTTCTGATGTCATCGTTTTTTCAAAGGTTTGCAGTACAGAGGAGCAACGATTACGATCCAGATTCATAGACAAAAATGCATAGGAAAGTTGTTTTGAATAATTCGTATATTGCAAGTCTGGAAAAAGGCATATTTCTTTATATTTCATGAATACTTGAGATATTGTCCACACATTTTTTCCTGCCTCTTGATTATTCAGTGACGTTCACCATATAAAGAATCATGAACCCGCTCAATACCTTTGAGCGAAAGTATGAATCGACGGATTAAAAATAAACCAGAATTTCTGCGAATTCCTTAAGATTTTCTTTGAAAAGAAACGCTGATTCGTTGTCATAAGTTCCGTTTATTGTGCAACAGTACTAAGAATAGAATCATCCGTGACGCCAATTCATTTTATTTTTTGTAATTTTGTTGAACGTATTTATAAAGGAGACAATTCGACTGGCGCCTATTGATTTATATTAAAATTTTGCTGAAACAATTCACATTTCTTCAAATAAATTGTTTTTCAGAAAAGATTTGATTCTTGGTAGTAGTTATAATAATAATTATAGCATTTATTGTCCAACAGTTTTCCATTTACAGGTGAGATTTGTTGGTGCTGCATACACGTAAGTGATGAATCAGGAATATAGTCGTATTTCGTGTAAACAATTCATTTATAAATTGCAAAATGCTTTCGGCTTTTACGTCATCATCAGTGCGATACCTGCATGTAAGTAATAGTCGTGACATTTGTTTGAAATTGAAATTTGAATTACTCGTCAAGTATATACAAGAAGATCCTTCAGAGTTAAAATACAAAACACTACTCAAACATTTTCAAGAGGTTGGATTTACTAGAAGATTTATAAATAGATAAAAAATTACATAACTATCCTTTGTTTGAATACACAAGTACAATTGAATAGATCCTTTATTCCTTTACATAGACGGCCAAATTAACAAGTTAAATTATCAATGATGATAATAATTATAACACGGCTCAGACCTTGAGTCCCTTCCACTCTTTACTCCTTATTTTCTATTCAACATTTCCACAATTCCATTTATAATACATCTAGATGAAAACTGCGTGCACTTCGGTTTTCTTTCCATGATCTCCTTTCTCACTGGCTGATTGCCCTCCGTGAACAGCGAATGTGGTTCCCATTAGACCCCTCACTTCGTGTTCACCTACAGTTTTCCGCTGTTTGAGTCTGACGTTTTTGGGAGGTGTACTGAGGACGCGCTCTAGAAAACTCTAGTTTTTCTGAGTGTACCACAATGGTCTTCTCGAGGCACTTCCTTTCAATCTGGCTCTCCTGTCTGTGGACTGAAAATTGGATTCCCATTAGCCCCCAACTTCACATCCAATCCTGTTTTTCCACTGGTTTTTATTGGGGATTTTACACAAAAAAAGCAGATAAACTTTATATGAGATTGGTTCCGGTCAGTCTCGAATCTACCTACACAAAAACATTCGACCTAGTCGATGGGCTTACTTGAAGACTGGCGTTAAGTCAAGGGTCTTTCGAACAATTTGTTCAGGCCAGTCTCAAATCTACCTACACAGTAGGTATTGGCTGACACATGTCAGAAAACAACTACTCCGCTGGCTAATACCACGGAGGGCATTGAATTCTATCGGACCTGTGCCAGTGCAGGTTCCTTCACAGAAGAAAATTCTGCATTCGCATTTAGCGATACAAATGAAGGAGTTGATTTCCAATTATAGGGAAGTTACACTTGCTGACTGGCCTGAACGAATTGTTCTAAAGATGATTTGATTTTAAACGCCAGTCTTCAAGTATGCCCATCGACTATGTTGATGATGGCACTGCCTTGTACTGAGGAGTGACCAAACAGTCCGAAACCGGTCTGCAAATGCAGGATTTTCTTCTGTGAGGAAACCTGCACTGGCACAGATCGAATATAATTCAATGCCCTTCGTTGTATTAGCCAGGGGAGTAGTTGTTTTCTGGCAGGTGCCAGCCAAAACCTACTGTGTAGGTAGATTTGGGACTGGCCTGAACGAATTGTACGGAAGATGATTTGAATCCGAATAGATTCGAAAAATTGACTTTCACTGATGTATGAACGTCAAAAATATTATTTTCAACGGAATTCGTTGCATTGAAGTCACCTACTATGAGGGAGTTTCCATTGTTCAGGTGATCAAGTTACTATCCATGAATGATTGAAATTCCAACGAACTCAGTTTATCATACAACTGATGTGAATATGTTTTTATAACTTATCTGACATTTAACAAGCAGAAATTCGATTGAGAGAAACTGAATATCGAACATTGTTGTGTCCATCACCACCACTTCAATTCATTCCATGAGCGCGAGTAAAACGCCACACCTGTAACTTTTTGACATTCTTGAAATTTACGATATCTTCTGTACACTGCGTAAGAATATGGAAATGGTTTAGAGTCCTTGACATCACTGTGTAACCAGGTTTCGGATAAGGCAATAATGTCGTAATCACAATCAACTGAAGCATTGAGTGTAAGTATTTTTGTATCGAATCCACGGACGTTTTGATAGTAGCACGAAAGTTGATGACTAGAGTGACTGGAACGGGTACTCTGTTTGACGACTTGACGATTTTAGGAACCCCGTTAATGTATTTACCTTTTCAATCATTGCACCCATCTTCTTCTTTCTGCTTCAATTCTTGAAGTTTTTTGTAGTAAGCTATTTGACGGAGAGTGCGATCAAAGGAAATAGCGACCTGACGGTAGGGGCTTTGCTTTAAATAAGAAGCTTCTCTGATCAAGTTCCAAACTTGGTACTCATCATTTAGATTACTCTCAGTGGACGAATTATATAATCACTTGAGCGCCCAATCCTTATGAGCTTTGGGTTACCCAGATCAATGTTCGGATAATGTATGTATATCAGCGCTGTCTTTATACAACAGAGTTTGTTCCGGATCAGATAACTTTTCTCCAGAAATACAAAAAATTACTAAATTTTTCCGGCACTTATTTCTTCCGGTCATTTATTCAACAATTTCAGATCAGAGAGTTTTTATCTCAATTTGTAAAGACACAATTAGCGTAGTTGGGGCGGCAAGTAATATCAGTTTGGTTTTAGGGTAATTGATCTCTACAATTACGACTTCTATATTTATTCAAATGTCCAGTACTGAATCTCATATAAATACTTATAATATTAAATACCAGACTCAAATTTTTAGTGTTTAGTCGGATGTAAATGAACGTAAGGGAGAGTTATATTTGGATACATCTGTCGCCATTGCGGAATTAGACTTGGCAATTTTCACTAATTGCCTCATTTATGATGCATATATTCACACATTATCTCATAGAACTTCTAATGTGTTGTCGAGAATGAATGGAACTTATTTTCATTGTATGAAAATATTAGCACGTGTGAGAGTAGTCCAAAGTTGGAAAACTGTTTATTCAATCTATACGCCCAAACCAAGTTCTTTTCCATGATTCCCCAATATTCCACAGCTGAAAATATTTTCGCCGTCGAGATAGCCCGTCCAGAAACGTCACTGACAACAGAATATTGAGAAAAACGCCCAAACCTGAGTTCACACTTCAACTATGGGTTAGTTTCCTTCTCATCGACAATAGACTCAGAGGTACTAATGGCTCACGCAAATCGAGCAACCAAGCGAACTCCGATTGCAATTTTAATACATCCTTAATCTAGTTAAGTTATAAGAGATGAAATAAAAACCGTTTCGAACACCTCACCAGACTTTTTATTACTTAGAGATTTTGAACTAATAATAGTAATCAATTAGAGATGTGACCGCATCGAGAAGTTGCTTGAAAATGCAACTGATATTATAAAGAAATCATGAAGCTTTTGTGAACTTTTGTTATATGACAAAGATGTGTTGGTTTTCACCCTCGAAATACATTGAATCATTTTCACAGAAAAAAGCAGGACGTACATTATAGTCTGACTAATGTGGGTAATGAAGCTGGTGAAGCATGGCAGAACTGTCGTCGGATACCAAACCACCTATTGCAACAGGACAATTTGTTTGATTCTATGCGTTTTCTCTGAATCAGCTATTGAAATTGACACCAGTACTTTGCAAATTGTTCAATCTCTCGTATCACTTGGGGGATTTTCCTTGCTTCTGCAGAACTGCCAGAGTTCAGCCTGTTCCTAAAAATGGAAGAACACGTTACGCTGTAATTGTAGACCAATTGCATTGCTTTCTATCATTTCCGAACTTATGGAAAAAGCAATCAATATGAAGCTTATCAAACATCTGGAGAAACCAGGAAAAATTAATGATCGATAATAGGTTGTCAGGATGTCGTTGGGTACACACGTGTGTACTCATTGCTCTTATAATTTTATTGTAAATTCAAAACATATCCACGTACGAGTCAAAAACCAGTCATCAAAGTATACACAAGATTACAAAGATGTCAATAAATTGAAGTGATTTTACGATGATTGTGTGCCAGCGAACAATTTTAGAACAATTTTTTTTAGAACTCACAATGTGTACGACTCAAAAACCAGTTATCAAAGTATATACAAGATGTCAATAATTTAAAGTGGTTTTGCGATGATTGTGTGTCAGTTGTTAGTGGGAAATTGAAAAATTTGCAATTTGCTTCAGCAATAATAAAAAATTCACTCAAACCAAGAGTTGAAGTATGCGAGGAATGGTACAGATTTCATTTCTCAGCAAGTCAAAATTTTCCTGAGTACTTGGGAAGTGAGATGAGTTTTTTTCTTAACTTCAAGTCAATGAAAAGTAATAGATGGAATGTAGTAATGGAAATGTCAAGTACGCGATAAGAGTAGTTGGCTAAAAATAAGGACAGAATGTTTATAGGGATTGTGTAACTATGAATTCTTCAAGATTTTAATTTTGAGATGTTTTAAATTATGGATATCGTGCTTATGTACATGTATGTATGTGAGTACGCTGTTGATACTCTAAAGCTGAAAGCTAATAAATACAATCACCATGTATTCTATTCGAAGTGTAAGGGTTATTCAAGGCAGGTCTCAAAAAATAAAGAAAAAATTAGTTACCAATAGCAACCACAGGCAATTTCAAATGGCCAGGTATCATATATAAATATACAGGCCTTAACAAAAAATTTTATTCAATCAAGGCAGTCATTATTGGATGTTAAACCTGTTATTGTAGTAGTAAGAGAAACCTATGTGACAGTTGATATTGCAGAATCTGACTATCAGATAAAGGTAACTGCAGGTAGTTCTTCAGATAATAATGATGATTATTCTCCGAACACAGATGAGGTAAACAAGGTAATCAATATTAATGACTATTCCCCTAATCCGAATGGAATAATTAGCACCGCAAACTACCTGAATCGGCATAAATACAACTTGCGAAGAAAAAATCTGCAGTCATCGGAGTGAATTCCAAGATGAATGAGCCTCTGAAGAAGCTAGCCACTCGAGCCAGCGAAACGTCAGGAAGAAATTCCAAAAAACGACGGCCTTCAAACCCGAATAAAAGTAGTGATACGGAAAGACTTCACATCACTTGAAAGAGAACAAAAAATATAATTCGATCATCTATAACTTAAAAGGGGATAATCCCTTGGAGAACGTCACACAACTTATTCAAGACAACCTCAATATTCCATGCAATGATGATGATCTTAGATTGGGACATTCACAAAGTAAGGATAAGCCTGCACCAATATTAGTTGAATTTCTCAGGAACAAACTTAAAACGGAAGTTATCAGTAATGCAAATAAATTGAAAAAATACAGGAATTTACATATCTCTTGATTATACACCAGAAAAATACCGGAAGAAGAAAATTCTTATAGAGAATCAACAAATTCACCGATAATGGAAGGAATCCCCCACAAAGTAGAGCAGGTAGAAAAACTATTTGCCTCAATAAAAAAACAGATTAGAGGAGAAAAGAGAAAACGAGAACAAAGTTCAACACCTGAGTCGATAGGCACCAAATCATAAAGAAAATCAACAGAATAATCAAGTCATTATATATTGGAACCAATTATTATCACTGATTGTAATATTAAAAAAAATATTTGTGATGTTCATTCAGTTATTATCTGATTTATTTTTTTGTTAATTTTTTCTGCCTGAACCAAAACACAACTATTTCATAGAAATATTCTGCAAGAAAATAACGATGTCATAGTTTTGATCGAGACCTATATAAATGAGGAAATAAGTGATAACCAACTTTCTGGTAGACGGTATAACGTTTTCAGGAAGGACAGATATAGCGTTGTCTCAGGAAAAAAAGGGGTGGGGGAGTCTTGTTTGCCAAACTGAAGAAATATTTTTCTAGTTTATGCATCTCTGATACGTATTTGAAGACCACTTTTGTAAAAACTGTATATGTAATATAATTGGTATTTAATCAATCTTTAACTGCACTTATATGGTACCAAACCGAAGCACACAGAAGTTCAGGGACTTCTTGGAAATTTTTGATGAAAGGAGTAACAACTTAACGGAAGACACGGGACTGGTATTATTAGGTGATCTCAATATTCCCAGTATCCCTGGAATAGATTTTGATAAATACGATAACAACAATCAAATAGTTAGTTCGATAAACTCCTTATTAGAAATATTTGCCCTAAAATCGTTTGATTCTTGAAGGCTGCTCTCAAAAGAGAGGATATAATTATACTGAAACTTGCCCTCCTGTAGCCCGACTAACAACTCCTGGAGTCTCCTAGCAGTTTCTCTTCGACTTAACAATCTTCACAGTCGTCAAGGAATGTTCGGCTTTTCCTACCTGGTAAACAACATACTATTTTGACTTGGATATCAAATTGCAGAAACCTGTTACAATTTTTGAAGACAATCAGGCTTGTCTCAATTTTTTACGAAAATGGGAGCACCGTCACCTCAAAGATACTGATGTCGAATATAATTTTGTGCGAGATCTCTACAATAACAATGACATTGACGTCAAATATGTAGAATCCAGAGAGCAGAAAGCAGATATCCTGACGAAGCCACTAGCAATGGATACTTTTAGAGATTGCGCAAAGCCTTGGGGGTTCGATATTCTGCAACTTTCATAAATCGCATTTAGCATTATATTGCCATTACATTTCCACTGAGAAAATGTTGCCCTTCATGCAACACTCATTGAAATTTGTTGCTGAAATCTTTGTTTTTCATTATAAAGATGTTCGTATTGACGAACTAATTCTATTAAGGCACCTTGATCGATAATATTTTCTGAATGCTGATAATATAAACCACAGAATAATTGATATACAGAAGCGAATCGGTAACCTAACACAATTGTCCCAAAAATATTCGAACTTGATCGAACTTTGGCACTTTCATCGACACTGAGAAATCTGCCAATATGTACGAACAATATGAAACCACACTGAGAAAATTCAAATGACATGCGTCAAATCAATTAGCTGTCTTCATCTGACTCACTGAAGAAAAAGCAATAGAATATTTTAGTACGCTCTTATTGATGCACTTTGGGAAGGCGTGGCTTTTACGAATATGTCATTGAATTCGCTTTTGTATAGTAGTTCAATTATTCTGTGATATAAACACAAAAATAAACATCACATAACCTCAAACCGTCAAATGACACGTCACTGCACATTTGCTATTTTCACTGGGAATCGTTGTGTAATGAAAATAAAGTCAAAAGTTGCCAACTTCTTGGTTCGAATAATGTAATGCACTAATGTGCTGCATGAAGTTCAACTTTTTTTAATGGTAATGTAATATGTAATGTAATAATGATCGTTGCATGAACCGCCCTTTAGTGTTAGCGTTTCACCAGGTAACAAGGAGGCCGTTTATTGAGGGCAAGGGGGGGCGGGCACCCCCCTTGGATTTCAGATTTTTCAGTACATAGACCGCGTAAGACACGATATCGACTTGATTTTTCAATTTTTTCTAAACCACCCTCGTGAAAGTATTGTTCAATAGGATTTTCATTTCAATTAAATGCAATACTTTGATTTGAAAAAATGTGCCCCTCAATAAAATTTTTTGAAATGTGCCCCCCCCTCCTAACAATTTTTGTAACGGTGCCCGTGCCAGCTAATACTATATTCTGAAATGAAAGAAGTTGTTGTTATGTATTTTGTATACAAACTAATATGTATATCAGTTTGAGAAATAGATTCTCACGTTTTGAAAAGTTTTACTGTGTAATTTGTACTCAATAAAGTATATTTTCACGAGTAATCCGGCAGTTATCAACTAAAACAGTAGTGCTCCCCGTCCGCTATATATAGGCCGATGGTTCTAGAATATTCCGTGGTCGAACAGGCAATGACGGGCATCGACGTTTCTGGAACCTTCGTGGTAGTTCTCTCCGTGTGTACTAATGCGGTTGGTATCTTTCTCGTTTGTAAGCCGAATCAATAGATTGGTGAAATGAGCTCCCAGGAATGAGGCAGGCGAAAGAGTTCATAAAGAAACCAGCGCCCAGATTCACGAAAGACCTGCTAAACCACAAACTCAAGGTTGTAAGGGTAGTGGTGGGTCTACTAACGGGGCATAATCGGCTCAGGAAACATATGAGCAACATTGGTCTGACAGAAGAAACCCAATGCAGGTTCTGTCAAGAAGAGGAACAAACCGTACTGCATGTGCTTTCTGAATGCGAAGCGATAGCAAGGCTGAGACACGCAAGATGCGGGGAGGAGAAACTAGAGGCTGCTTGCTATATGAGGGGGTCAGTGTCAAGGCTATGGAGTCTCATCGAAGAGATCAAGCTGGACAGCGAGCTCTAACAACCAAGGAGCATCACAACAGAACTGAAAAGGTCGCAGTGAATCAGACCATGGGTCAGCTCTCCGATAATTCGATCTAAACTTTCTCGATGAATCCTGATTACGGTCGATGGGAGTAGTCTTTTCCGAAACACTAACACACGCGTAGAATTTTTCTTGATCGTCGAATTCGTAACACTACTCCCCTTCCTGAAGTTGTTTGCCTCGAAGTGCGGATATTATAAGGGTTCAGGAATAATTCACACGTTTCATTTCATCACTACAAACGAATGAAACGCAAAGTTGATATTTATTTAAGAGCTGGAAAGACGTTTCAAAATACTAATATTTTTCAATTGTTTTGCGTGTGCAAGATTGGCAAAATCGTTTTATGAAGCACAGTTTCTCTTGCCCTCCTTGCAGGTTTTCTTTAGACCCATTTTTCACAGACTTGAATTAGTTTCATCGTGAGATAAACGAAAGTTTATGGGTTATACTCTTTGTAAATTCTGGGTTAAACATTTACTACCACGCAGCGACTCAATTTTTTGCAGATCATCATATGTTTTGGCTTCAAGTTGCTCCTATTCAGAAGGCAAACCGGAGAAAATTGATCCAAAAAAGATGTCGCCGCCGCCCGGTTTAATACGCCATTTGAAATCATTGCAGATGATAATAATCTAGCAGAAAACTGACTGCATGTTCTACAAAATCAAACACCTAGAATGAAGGCCATGTTTATTATACTGTTACAAAAAAATTGCGCGTGTTGACAATTGATTCACTCCTAAAAAGAAATGATAACAACCGATCTGTAAATCTTGAATTCTTAGTTTAGTTCGCGCACCTGTCTATTAGTCATGCAGTTAACCTGGTCGCCGGCAAATGATACCAGACTTGCCAAATGATGCTCTACTACAATGAGTCACTGTATATTTTACTAAAGTCAGAACCGTATGATTAATGAATGTACTACCCACGGATCAGAAGGTGAACTAATCATTCAACTTATATTAATCAACTGAGGAGTAGTTCGAACATTTGTTTCAATTTGATGGTTGAAATAATTTTGGTTTCTCTTCAAAATCAATATCGATTATATTATGAAAGTCATCACAAACATCTTTATTATATTGCGTATCATGGCTTGAAATGGTACCTTGTTCTACAATGTGTTCAACCATTTCCAAGGATCGATTTCGGAATAACAGTATTTGTCAGGTTTTATGATGAACTGGATTGTGTATATCTTTACAGCCACGTCCAAAGTCATGAATGCGCTTTTTTGACATTTTCTACAAGGTGTTTTTTGACCTCAATTGCTCTAACTGGTTGTGAACTGGATCAACCAGATGATAATGATACACTGAAAGTAACATTCAGTTCATAGTTTGATTCTTTCCGAAGCTTCAAAACGTTGAACTCGTTTTCTTCGAAATCAATAATAGTAGTTGCTACAAAAATCTACTTTTATTGAAGGATTCACCAAGCCAAAATTCATGTATCTCATGGCCAACCTATCAATAACAGATATTTCGTAACAGTTCTTTTTTATTATTGATATTTGAAAGGAGTAAAGTATCTAGAAGAAGCGACACAACCACGATAATTACGATTTAAATCCGATGAAACGCTTAGTACATAATAATATCAGTTACAATACATTCTTGATGTTGGAAGAGAAAATACATCACTCATAACCCCGCCGTAAAATGGGTTGATTGTATTCGAAGTATAAGACGTCAAATTTCAGGAATAACTAAATTGATCGTTTTTTTCATTATGTGACAGAATTTTTTTTCATAGTTGTCGAATATATCGCTATTTGTCATAGTTACCGCAGATCATTATTGTTTATTATTGTTATCGAGTTACGAATTTTCCTGTAGAACAAAAAAATTTCTCTAATCTTAATTTCATCTCATGGAAGATTCTGAAATTTCACATCAAAACTATTTATTGAAATTTGCTGGCGATTAAATTCCAAATGGACTGGACGAAACAGCAAGAAAAGTATATCGAAAACGATTCAACCATAATGTACAATATCTACAGCCGCGAGCGAGTTTGCGCAGGTGGATGTGTGCTCGGCTCATGATCAAGAGGTCGTGAATTCTATCCCCCAATGGGGCAGAGATTTTGCTCTTGAGAGTTTCTTTTTGTCGTATCGGGAAATGACTATGCCACGTCCCATGGCTGACGGATCTGCGAACGGTGATGCTGAGGTATGACGTAGATCTACTCGTTGAGGAACTTCAGTCGAAGTCGAAGCCGTTTGGTATCACAATACCATCAATTACATTTACTCTTATTGCATTATTCACTTATATTATGAACAAAGTCATATGATTCATCATACCAATATTTAACGTTACACGGGATGTCTTGATAGGAATATGAGTGAAATTTGGTTCAAATATCAACATACTCCTTCGTCATTTCTTCGGTTGTAGTCCCGAAATAAATATCAGGTAGTTACATAAAGGAACAGACAGACTTTCAGTCCACATCTTCTTATGAAATGAGGTGGAAACAAAATTCCTAGTCTGCTCTAAAATGTTCTTCACTGTCTATATTCTATATGTTTGGATCCAGAGGTGATAATTGAATTTTTGAATAGATGATGAGCGGAAAATTTGTTATAGAATAATTTGATAGCTTGATGAGGAGCGCTACACACTTAAGATGCATGGCTTCTATGCCAATTTCTGTTGAAGCCATGTAGTTTGGATTCTTAGGCTGAAAATGCGACAGTTCGTTTTTGACACTTTCAACTGATATCGAAACAATCTCCAGCGTAAGACTTTAGATCATCTGGGCATGTATTTACCTCAGATAACATTATCATAAATAATACAGAAGTCAAGTACATTAAGACTCCAATTAGACAATGGTACTTAGATTTAGAAAACATCATCATCTCTCAGTAATTGTAATCTTAGTACTATAGGGGTTTAAATCAGATTCCATGATTGCATTTTTGATATTTCCAAAAAATCATCGATATATCTTGCTGTGAAGCGTACAAGGCATCAATATGTTTATTAAATTCGATCCCGAGGCATTTTTGGAAATACCTAAGTCTCTCACTTCGAAACAACGGATTACGGTTGGATCCCAGCTGACAAAGTTATGAGTCAAGTTCGTGGAGCTATTGACTACCGGCTAGCTTTAACCATGCAATGCTTCCTTCGAGCAGTCAACTATATCACTCTGATTTCCTTGAATCGTCGAACAACTTCTTGCGCTGGGAAATGAGTGAGTTTGATGTCACACATAGAATGTACCTTTTTCCGGTTTCTCCATACTTTTTCGTTCATCAATATCGCCGTTGAGAAAAGCAGTGGATACATATCTTCTTTCAACTATGCTAGCAAAATTCTGATGGAAATCAATTTTGTAACAGGAACAAAATCCACTCCTTCGCGTTGCGACAAACCTCGAGCGAATGGTCAATCTTTTTTTCTCTCAAGATCAATAGGGTATTTGTATTTGAGAACCATCAGGAACCAAGTATGTTAGCGCCTACCTTTATCTTGGACCTCTTGTCAAGTATCGTATTTGAAATGAGCTCTTATTGTATTCATGTATTCATGCCCGTCTTCTACAATAGAACCACTGAGAGTGTCCTCCTCATGAAGAGCAGCTATGTCGTATTATTCCATCCAATAGGAATTTAAATCTGACTCATGTCTCAGACTCAAATTTCCGTAATTTTTTCCCACCTTTGATTTCAGGCTCAGTGAGTTCGTCTCCATCTCCATTGCTGACTTATTTCTTTTTTTATTGATGAGTTCGGATTTTGAGATTGACCTTCTGCGATCTCAAATGTGGAAAGCCTCAGATTGCATTCATTTAGATTGTTATTGAGAAAAAATGCTTGGTATCCTAATACTTGAAAGAGTAAAATTGTTGTCACTGTCCCATCCATTTTTCTGACGGAAATTATTCATTCAATACTCAATACAAACATGTAGCTTGAATGGGTAAGATTCGCTTCCAAAGGCAAACATCTAGCTTTTTCCATAAGCGAACGATTTTTTGTTCTGTGGGCTTAGGCCATCTAGTTGAGGGGTTCAATGAGCAAATAACTGTCTTGCGAATTAATATATGTATTTCTTGAATGAGATCAGAACTTAATTTTTCTGTTGTAACGCAACGCTTTGTTAATCGACTTCCATCGTGTGAAGATGTGCACATCGAACTAACAATATGTGTGCTATTTAGAACAGATCCATATTCATACGTTTCTTGTTCGAAGGAAAGGTGAACGATTGATTATTTGCCTTCGAGGCAGATTTCGCAATCTCCAAGAACCACAGAATAACTGAATTTGACCCTTTTGAATCAAATACAACACTATCGTATAATTTTATATTACAAGAAAAAAACTTACTCAGGTATAGCCTACGGTGTAAATGATAAAGGACACTATATTTTGCTAGTAAATAAGTATTGGATCACACAAGCTTTTTAGCTAGGGAAAATTCCACGTATCGATTTCACAGCTAGGTGCTCATTTCAGGATAATTTCTAAAATTGAATCAGTTGTTATCATAACAGTCTGTTGAAATAAAAACATCTGATAGACATGAAATTTTACTAGAAAATGTAACATATCACATTGAAAATCGTACAGGCAACCGTATTTGTTGATATCAAAATCATTTTGGTTATCAGGAATGGCACCAGAAACTATATCTACGAGCAAATTATTGTTCCACGCGAGTGTCATTTTTTGTTGAATCTTTTCTGCCCACTAAGACTGAACACTCGCATACCAGATTAATAGAAGAATTCTGTTTTTTGAATGACACAAAGTATATTTGGCTTTCATTATTGGCAGACGAACAGCAGTTATTCAGACATAGTTTGCTGCCAGTATCGTTCGTGTTTGAACTTGGACGGATCCTGAACCTATTCGAACTAATAATACAAAAATAACAGATTGCTCAAGGATCGAGTCCGTCTATTTTTCTCCCATTTCCTACATGTTATAATTTTTGCGCTGCCCTTCCTTTCACGAGAAGACTCCTCAAATCCGTTCAGGCTGAATTGTTTCATATGATTATGCTAAATTAGTCTGTTCTGAATATACGTGGACAATTGACTGAAAGTTTAGTTGATGATGGATATATCTGAAAACGTTCACTCATGGAACCTGCTGAATGTTCGGAACCAATTTATTGTTCTTCTCAACAGTTTTCGTAAATTGAATTCATTGGTCCTAATTCTAAGAAAATCAGTGACTCGCACATAGATTTGTATTCAATTTTGAATAATTAGCTGCCCATGAGTATGAAAAAAAATGAAAAATAGAAAATTGGACAAACAGATAGAAAATTAATTTATCTACACCCGTACTCTAATAATACACTTATATGCCCACAACCCGTTTTATAATGAAATCCATTACGATACAGATTTCCATTACGATACAGATTTTCAACCAATAGAAACCCATTATTTTTCAATCAAGCATGATGTGCATGCTCTGCATTTGACATTTGTCAAGTCAAAATCGGTATAGGTATTGAACTTTTGAAGAAAATAGCCAAACTTCGATAATCATAACAAAATGTCTGATACCAGCGATATGGGAGAATCACCTTCGACACCTTCACCGACAGAAAAACAGTTAGACTGATTGAATATTTCATTTGACAAATGCATGATTTATCTGTTATTTTTTCATCAAATTTTGTAGGCTCTCTGTGGCCGAGCCGTCTGTGGCGCTGACATTGATCAATCTAGCTCTAGGAGACATTGGTTCGAATCCGGTCCCGAGTAATATTTTTTTTCTCTGATTTTTGATCATCTTTTCATATCTCATCGTTTTATTTCTCGAAGTAATACTATTAATTACAATTCTGTGGAATTTTTCAAAGAAATGCGTTAATTAGTATTATTGTGTGCAATACAAATATAAATATAATATTTGTAGTTCTTCACTATTTATCGGGTTTAGATAAAATAGCGTATGCAACTCTCATGTAATGGTTATTAATACACTCGCATAAACCATACGAAACTCACCTTCGGCTCGTTTCGTATCCCGGTTTATGCTCATATATTAATAACCATCATTACACGATCGTTGCATAATATACTATTCTGTTCCGTTCGTCAAAAAGAAATGTAAACATGATACGGGGGAATAAACCCACTCGAGGAAGGAGGCATAAAATAATAATACAATAAATTTGTCATCAGCACACGTGTGTATGTATTCACGATAGTAGTTACAAATTTCATAATTTCAACGTCATAATTATGAGTCTGCTGGGAGATCAACGTGATAAATAACATTTTCCTTTTACCTCAAGCCAAATATTTCATTATTTTTAGAATGCATAAATTCAGTTGTTTCCAACTAGAATCAACTTCTCTTTTCCACCAATTCGAAATCCCTGTTAGATTTGACTGAAATTTGATCTGGTCCGGACATTCAAACGTATAAACACTCACGCCAGCTCGAGAATATCAATGACGATCAATGATGATAATGGATGTGTAGAAAAAAAATCCATAGTTGAACTATACTCTGTCCGTGAAAAATTTTGCCGATTGTCTCTCTGAGCAACGGCCACAAAATATCATTTTGCTGCCTCTGTTGCGGCTGCGAAATCCTATAGTCGGGCTGTTCAAAAGATAGAATTCAAGGACGCGTGAACAGTGAATGCCTTCATCTAAATATAGCCTGTGCGGCGTACGATGCCACGCCTTCTAAACCGAAATGAATGCAGAACTGTTTACACTATACTGTACTCATTTGTGCTTTGTATATACGTGTGTTACCTTTGTACAGTAACGTGATCATTCTATCTTTTCAGCGGCTACACTATAGTCTGTATACCTCTCTGTATTAATCTGTAATTTTCTGATGAACGTTATTATTATTAATCAATAGACCACCGGAATAGACTACCTGATTGGTGATCCACAATCGGCTCTGAGCCTCAGAATGTAATTGGGTTTTAGTATAGTTTCTGGAAATCATAAAATACCATAAAATATTTTACTATTCGCATTGAATTTCACTTTCAAGTTAGTAAAAGTTTATTCCTAGTAGCTGTTTTTTTACCAATTTTCAAATCATCTCTTCGTGAGTCTAATGCTGACACTTTTTTCTGCAATTCGGACCATGTTGATCTAAATAAGAGTCCTTATCTTCGGATCTTGATAAGTATTGTGGCAAAATTCGTTCATTCGCAACTTATTGGTGTGACTCGTATATTCCTCGCATTACGTACGTTGATTTTTGATGTATACGTGAGCGCAAGGAAGATAACGTATAGTCCAAGATCCCAGAGCAATCAGACATAACTTATTTTCACACGGATGAAACCTGAAGTTTTCAGTAGCGTCTCGTGTGCCTTGAATACCTACGCGCTTTGTGGAACTTGCCGAGTGACACCTGGGCAGGTACCAGGTGAGAAAGGTAACTAAAAATAAGAATTATTTAACTTAAATTCACATGGCTGATTTTTATATATGTCATGTAGAATATTATTTTAAAGTAATATCATAAGTGTCAGACACTTTTGATGGACCAGAGCTTTCATCAGACGCTTTTAAGCTACCCAAAAAATAAATGAACTTTACTTATTTTTACATGTCTGATTTTTTAATATGTTATTGAAGTATTTATTTAAAAGTTATTTTCAATCATTAAGACAAATTAGAGTGACCAAACATCCCATAAGACAAAAATTATCCAGCCAGAAGTATGAGGGCGAGAGTACTATGCATGCGCTTCAGAGTGAATGAGACGTCCATAATAACTCGGTTTCCCTTCTCAAACTCACCATCTGTTTCAATCTACTGTGTATGTGCTGTTTGTGTGTAATATAACTTATAGTATACAGTATAGTTAGTGTTGTTTTTTAAGGCTCAATTGTGCCAAAAGGGGCACTATGGTAAGCCCTTTGAGAAATTGGTCGAAAACGGGCACAATTTTAAGATTCCGTATTTTCGTGGTTCCGTGGTCATTTTCACTTGTCTCAATTCTCACTTTTCATTTCATTTGTCTCAACAATCCTGTTTCCTGTTAGTATGAAATTTAAAAATTATGATTTCTATGCAATATATACATGATTTCTCAACGTTCAGATTGGTAAACATTAAAAAATGGAGCTTCATGTAGTATTTGATATGCAATTGATGGAATTCCGCAGGTTTCTGGGGCCAAAATTGCCTCCTTTGGGGCTTTGGACAAACCGTCTACTTTTTGCGAGGACAAACGCTAACTCGAATGTGACTCAAGTGGCAATTTTTCATATTTATAATATATTATTGAATATATTTATATTTTTACGATGCAGAAAAACTCAAAGTCGTCTCCAGAATTTAATATTTGAAAGATGTTCAGTACGGTGATTCAGTACATGTTTCGAACCTACATAGGTTCATCATCAGCTGAATTTACATTGAATTCTACAATAAAGGAAGAGTAATATAATATTAGTTGATAAATGAAGTATAACATTTACTTACATGGAGATGAAAAAAATAGCAAATTCACATGGTGAAGTTCAAAAGGACATAGAAAATTTGGTAGTGACAATTATGATTAATTTGATATTAGGGGAATTTGGGACATCCCTAACACCATAAATACATTAAAGATTGGGGGGCTTGGAGCCCTTATGCCCAATATGCAATATTAGAAAAATAACCTAACCCAACCAAATTTTTTATGTCCTTTTGAGCTTCACCATGTGAATTTGCTATTTTTTTCATCTCCAAAGTATATGTTAACGTTCATGGTAGCACTTCAACTCTCTAATGTAAGGAATATTGCAAGTTGAATTTGACCCAGTTCTAATCACCCGATTGATTTAAATTTTGACAGGCGTACATAATTCCGGTGACAATGCATTATGAAATTGTTGGTAAGAGAAAAAACGAAATGGCCCCAGACAGAACAGTATAATCATTAGACATCCAATGGATATCCTTTTTGGATATCCAGTATTTCCACTGGATATAGATGGATATCCAATAGCGTTATAATAGATATCCATATGTAAGCCTATATCCAGGATTTAGGAGATTATCCAAGGATATCTATGGAGATATCTACTGGATATCTATATTTAGCGAATTGAAATTATCAGCGGAAATTTTAACAGTAGAAGAGCCCACGATGCCAAATCGTGATTTACTCGAGCGTCATAGAGGCCTATTGGGTTGCGAAGCTTAGATGATAGAAAGAAAAAAAAATGATATAATGTATACCTTTTCATCGGTGGGGGGAGCGGATATAGATTTTCAAAACTGTAAAAAAAACTGTTGCATGGACATAGTCGAGCGCGTCAGATATTGATATCATCTATGTCCTACATATTTTTAAAAATGTACGTATATTATTCTGATTGTTTCCATGATGGGGGTGGTCGTACGTAAGGGTTGAAAATGAAAAAAAATATTTGTTCTCTCGAGCGCGTCAGATTTTCTGAGGGGATGTTAAGTGAACCGTGAAAAAAAGCTCTTATATAATAATCTGACGGTTTGGATGTGACGCAGACTTGCTGCCGTTATAAGAATGTGAAAAAATATTCGTTATTTTGAAATACACAAGTGCGTCAGATTAAGATACATATGGTTCATCTTTACGCCCTAGGCGTTGCAGTCTCATAATCTGACGATTATCTGGAGGGATTCGCCTATTCTGCCTATTTTTTTTTTTTTTTATTTTTTGAAATCATTGAACTTGATTGAAAATCTTGAATCTTGAATTTTTCATTTGCATGCTTTTTCAAATGAAAAAAGTGTGTGCTTTTTTTAGTAGAATACTTGTATTTATAAGAGAATAATTATAAGCAATTGAAGTTTTGAATTTTTAAAACGTTGGATACCTATTCGTTGTAAACAATATCATGCCACCAACGAGTCTGTGTGATCAATTGTCATGGCATCATGGCAACAGAAAGCAGGGTGGGGACGGAGTGAGAGAGCAATAGATAGAGAAAGAGTGAGAGAGAAATAGAAACGTGGAGCGAGGGATATCAGCATCACGTAGCTGCACGTATTAAACTGTATCGATGAATTTTTATTATTTCGGCTTGTGGAAATCGTCAGATTATATATTTCCTTTACTAATCTGATCCTTTATCCTTGAAGGGCGGCCATATATACGGTGGAAGTACTTAACCGGGTACAATGTATCCCCCTGTATATTAATCTGCCGCGCTTTAGTAAATCCCGACATCTCCGCTTGGGCTCCCCTATTATAAGGAAATAAATGAATGCATGACATCCAGGTGATGACTGTCATTTTTGTTGGTGCCTTCGATTATATATTCAAATCCTACTACCAAATTCACCAACTTAATGCATTTTTTCTCAGTTTCCAATAGAGTAAAATCATAGACTGGGAGTTCGACCGTATCGCACTCAACAAAGAAAATTATCAACTACATTTAAAGAAAAAGTATTTAGTTCATCATTATATAAATCAATAGAAATTGAGACGATTCTGACATCTGATAGAAACAAACTCGAGCTTGAACTAAAAAGTGATATTATTGCTATGAAAATGAATCTTTACTATTTTCAAATTATTCGAGCTTTAATTGTATTTTTTGCGTGTGCGGTTTCGATAAAAGCTCTTCTTTCGCCTGCAAGGACATTACATGTAACAATCGACCAACCAGCGTTTTTCCCTTAATTCGACCCCACTGAATCCCAATGTGCCTGTTGACAAACCGAAATTTTGACTGGATGTGAGATATTCGAGATGGCGGCCGTACATATACGAAGAAGAGTATGAGAAGTCGACCGGAAGTGACAAATACAAGATGGCACCAAAAATATATATTCCATAACTTTTCTCCAAATGCATGATTCTGATCGATCTTGAGCTGTAGTCCACATTATTGAGCACCAAAATCTTGTTTAAAGGAAAATTTGCTCAACTGGAATTCAAGATGGGGACTAAAATGGCGAATATCATGCTGCATGAACACACCTGTTGCGACTGATTTCATCTCTTTAGTGACTGTTACCGCCATTCACGTTGTGTCCTTTTGTCAAAGTGAGAAACAAAGGGGCTGATCATTGATCTCGTGACATTTTCGGGGAGAAAGCCAGTGATCACGTTTGTTTACTGAATACAATGGGAGGTTAGGTGCGTCACAGAAAGGAGGACGCTGAATGTTGCACCCCACTTGTCAGCAAGTGGGGTGTAAATTACCACGAGGTCCACATCCACTTTCGTCGATATCGCCATCTCTCAATTGATGGGTTTACGAGGACTAAGCGGGCAAGAGACTTCGCCCCTCTTTGTCGCGAGATTCGCAATGCTGACTTGCCACTAGCAACCAACATGAGCTCCTTCCTTTCCATGTTCAAAAGCAAGGCGAACTCAGCAATATTTCTCAGTGAGCAGGCTCCACAATTTGATTTTGCATCGGTAGAAGTGATTGTGTCCGTAGGTTTCAAAGAGAAAACTCAAATTAGGTCCCCTACTGGCAGAGATCTCACTTATTTTGGCGCCACTCACGGAGAGGCAGATACGAGGATTACCCTTGCCCATCACATTGAGCGCATCTGCGGGAAAAAAATCCATACCTATTTATTCTATGCATTAGAAGTCCGTAACAAGTCTGTAATGTCCTGACTTTTCCGCTCTTCAACCGGCATGAATCACATATATTACGGAGACGACCGCACGGAAGGCATTCCAAGTCTCTGCCTGCACTCTTCCAAGTGGCAATGGGGGTTATTTGTTCAGCATTCGTTCAAGGTATGCTTTACATAATGTGATATAACTACCAGCTGTCGTTATTTTCAATGTAATTTTTGGCCTGGACAGACCGGTGCAGAGGTTGAGTCAACAGATGAGGCAAAAAGCGCCATGTTTGGAGGGGGGTCAAACAAATGGAGCTACTACCACCTTTGAGTGATGGACTGCTATTCAACTTGCAGAGGGCTCATTATCAGTCAAGTAAATTAATGCAAAATATTTTACACTACAACCAACGGGCTTCACAAACATTTTAATTTCAGGTGTGTGTGCCTGGAAAAGGGCCCACTTCCCTCATCCGGTACTACCCGACCCCTCGGAGTGTTGGTGGAGGGTGCACGGGAAGCGGTTGGTGCCAATTCTTATGACGCTGTCGCCAGTGCCCAGAGCTCAGCCAGAATTGGATATCTGCAGGTGCACGGGTGCTTGCGACACTAGGCCATGTGCGTGTCGCAAGCAGGATGTGCCCTGCATGAAGCAGTGCGGCAAAGTAGAATGCGTTGATTCTGAGAATTCTGAAATTGAGTACAGTGCGATACTGCAGTGGATGAACGCGAGATGGCCGCCAACACCATCTTGACTTTCGTACTTCTGGTTGCGCGAAGTTTCCTTAAAACAAGATATTGGTGCTCAATAATGTGGAACTACAACTTAAAGTCGATCAAAATTATGCATTTGGAAAAAAGTTGACGAATATACATTTTTGCCGCCATATTGGCCGCTATCCTGTTTTTGTCACTTCCGGTCGACTTCATAGGCTCTTCGTCGTATTTGTTGACCCCTAAAACATGGCCACAGACTCCAATATCGCAAAAGCATACCGATATGAACGAAACTAGCGCCAATCGAGCGGGGTCGAATCAGGAGAAAAACGCTTGTTGTCCGCTTGTTACATGAAATGCTCCTAGCATGTACAATTTCAAATACTTGGCTCCGACTATCCGAAATTGCATTTACGTCGATGTAACCAGTAGACCCTAGATTTAAGTGGAATATAATAAGTATTGGAATTTTCAAGACACTATCGATCTCCATCAAATGATGAGATTGGATAATATCGGTGTAGAAGTTGAACCTTTCTGTAGAGAACAATTGCCCTAACACCAAACTGAAATTATTTGCACGAACAAGATTAGCATCTCCATCAGAAGAAAACTAACCTAAATCTGAAGACTGTGCTTAAAGTTATTATATAAAATAAGATCTATACGATTTCAATTCGGGTTGAATTGGAATGGTGAGTTGAAAAAATACAGATCAAACACTAATGAATCTAATGAACATAAATGTAAAGTTTGAACCCAATGCTTCCTAGCATTCATTGATTCCGTTGAGAGATGAATTGATGAAATTCGAAATTAAAATGAATACGGAAATAAAATTATGATCTCGTAGTTGGCAAAATCTTCTTTTTTAAGTTCTGTTGTAGGGTATCTGGTGATATTTCAAGGTTGTTTTTTGTTGATGGAATTTTCGAGAAAATTTATTATATGCTTTGATAAACAGAATTTCGAAACATGCGTTTTGTATCAATTAAAATTCTTGTGTCTCTATTTTCGGTGTGGCGAACTTGAAATTTTATTTTTATTTACATTCCTCTCAAACGGTTATTAAGTGCCAGAAATAAATTTTACGGGTGAAATATGTTTATATGACGCTCCCGTTTTTGGAAGGCATGAAAATCATTCTTTCATGTGGCCACAGTTGCGAGTATATCTGCAAACGTAAGGAAAATTGCTATGAAATGAAAATATTGTTCAACTCTGATATATCCGGTTTACAAAACGGTCCATCACACTTCAAATATTTGCTTTTTCTCAGTATTTCCTTGGACAGGAACATGTTTTGGTCTATTTCACAAAATATGCAGAAATACTTTTCGAAACTGTCGAAAAGGTCTAAACTCACTTTTCATAACCAGTAACAAAATGTTTTGAATTGGTTCAATCATTTTCTCTCTAGTTTGACTACGAAATCGCCCGGAGCGAAGTGAACACAACCGTCCGATAGAAGGGAATCTGTAAATATGTTTGATTTTTGGAAAATGTATGATACCAATTATGATTTCCAGACAAAGGAAATACTTTTTAAAAACTTTATTTTACAATTATTCAGTGAACCTTCGGGCAGAGCCTTTGGCTGCACAACTAATTGGAGTCAACTTACTAACTAACTATATTTGGAAAATCGGGGTTTATATATTCGGGAGTAAAGTGCAATAAGCCATTAACTATGAAAGCGTTAGATTGTTATGGTCGCTATCTAAGTAACCTATGACATATTTATAGATAACGGCTGAACAGCGTCCCTTTGATGCAGCTACATAACTCCTCCCTTGCCAAGATCGGAAAATAAGGGTTCCTTATTTTGCGATGATTCGGTTTCGTCTTTGGAACTTCTTTGCTTCCTTGGTTTGATGATTTTTAAATATACTGTAGCGGCTATTCCTACTGAAAGTATTAGTAACATTATGAGGCTGGTATTGGTCCAAGCGTGGCTACCGTCGATTGGTTGCAGGTTTTCCACCTGAAGATTTTGTGCAATTGTCTCAATATGCTTTAGTTCATTTTCGTCGATGGATTTCAGCTTCATCGGAGGGAAGGACTGGCTTGATATTTGTCTAGTAATGTTCAACTTCGGGAGTTCGAATACTAGACTGTCGTGTAGCGTATCTTCTTGGTTGAATGATTTTCCATCAATTTCGACGTGACAATTTTCGAGACTGATTATCGATGGCTGTGTGATCTGGTATATTCCATTCGATTCGCAATTGGCTTGTAGAGTGACTGGCTGAACTGGTATCACAAGTACTTGATGTGAGTTTATCTGGGTTATCCTCGTTTGACTGAAGGTGACTGATATTCCTTCGCAAGTATTCTTTCCGGATTTGATAATGTCGGCGATGCATGGTTGCGTTCTCTGAAGTTGGGAAGTAGTACAGTAGTACAGGTTCTCAATTTCTGGGCATCTTGTTGCAGTTGTCCAACATTCATTCGTGTTGAGCAGAAGGAAAGGTTGTTGAGGTAAAATCATGAGATTGGATAGAGGGACAGGATATATTTGGAAATATTTGTAATTATTTGCTATTATAGGTGCATGAATTTTGAAAATTATGAAACCTTCTCGTATAATCGCTTGAGTTGAAAATAAGTTATAGTAGTTCATGAAGTTTTGTAACAGAGGAATTTGTCTATTCTTGTAGATTTTATTCAGTTTTGATATAAGTGAATTCAACTTCTGTGGTTCTATAATTGAACTATGCAGAACGTTAAGTCTAGCAAAAGATATTGCAATTTCTACAGTCGAAATCAAGTTCTGAATGGAATTTAGTTGTATGATAAGATTATCGATTGTATTGGCGAATGAGAAAGCTTCTTCCAAACTGATGAGTTCTTTCATTTCTTTTGACAACCCTTTTATTTGGTTCTGCAGTATATTTTGATTGATTACTAGTGAGTCGAAGTCTTTAGTATATTTGGATGTCATTTCTTTAAGTATTGTGCTCTGATGTTTGTCGTTAGAAAGTAACTGCTGTTCATTTTTATTCAATGCTTCAAGATATTTCGTAAAATATTTCTCGTCATCTGAACCGAGAGTTCCAAATAACCATTTTGATAATTTTCCTACTCCATCAAAAAGAGATCTTCGCTCCCTTGTGGTCCGCGAAAATGTTCTCAGTTTACCTGATATTATCCTACTTAAATGTAAAGCATGATTTATTTTATTATTAATTATAATAGAATAATGATTATTACTAATATTCAAAATTTGCTTAAGGTTATTCAATTCGATATTTATATTTGAGGTTAAATCTAAAGGTTGACTCAAATTAATATAATAGATGAATGAATGTTTTGAAGTAATAAGTTTAGCGTATCCTAGTTGAACTGGGAGTATAGGGTTTTTAATTTCTTTTATTGTTAAGGTAAGTAGCCCAGGTAGAAAGAGGAGAATCGTCGTTAGGATGTTCATTTCTTTCTCCTGTCTGGTCTGTAACAAAACGTTGTGGTTTTAAAGATCGCAAATGATATATTTTGTCGTTTGTATTTAACTTGTTGTCTGATATCAATTCAATATCGTCTAATTTTTCATAAGGTTGGGTGGCTTTGTTCTGAGTTTTATTTGGTGGTTTTATTTTATATGTCGGTTTACTAGTGTCAATGTCGATGTCTCTCTGTCTATGTCTGTTTGCTCTTTCTAGGTTTTGTTTTTGAGTTTTTGTTAATTTATTATGGATAAGATCTGAGAGAATTTCAAGGTTTTTTGAATGTTCTTCTATGTATTGCGTGATTCGTTCGTTTTCGTCCATTTCGAATGGATTTTTATAGTCGAGACGTCCTCGCAATATTTGAAAAGGGGTGTATCCAGGAGCTGTGTGGATACTATTGTTATATGACAACAGGGCATAATTCATTAAATGGTTCAAAGGTAGGTCTGGTTTCTCTTCACGTAGCGTTCTAAGATTTTCAATTAAGCTCGAGTGGAATCTCTCAATGGGGCTATTACTATTGGGGTTATAAGCTGTAACGTAATGTATATCTATTTGGTGTAGTAAACAGAAGTCCTGAATGACGTGGTTTTTGAACTCTATTCCATTATCACATGTGATTTTATTCGGTATTCCGTAATGACTGATATAATGAATTAGTTTATTGGTAGTTTCTATAGCTGTTAGCGAATTAACAGGGTAGGCTTGACCAAATTTTGAGAAACTGTCAATTATCGTTATGAAATATTGACCGGCATATTTAAACGAATCAATATATAAATGTTCGAGTGGACTTTGTCCTATTGGTGTCGATTTGAAGACAAGTGCAGTAGGGTGACGTTCGTACTTTGATTTCTGACATATGTCGCAAGTATTTATGTAGTTTCTTACATCTTTGTCCATATCAGGCCAATAGAAGCGTTTCTTGGGGGCGGCAAGGTTTTCATTTATTCCTCTATGCGTTGTTTTCGTTTCGTGATAATACTTTAGCTTAAGTTTTCTTTCCGATTCGTCTGTGACGTCTGTTACCATTGTATTAGAGATAACTAGATTGAATGAATTGTTTTTGAAGTTATTTGTAACTGATTGAATAAAAGGTAGTTTCAATTTTTCGGATTTGAACAACAAACAATATGTAGTATTAGGTTTTAAATATTCTTTAATCAAATTTGGGTAGATTCCATGAAAATTTGATTCTTCTGGGATTTGCCAATATATGCGGTTTTTATCGAATATTTTTTCGCGGTTTGATGTCGCTTTAGTGATATTGCTGATTGAGACAATAATCTGATTTTTGTATGTATTAATAGTCTTTTCGGTATAAGGTATTGTTAATGTGGGATCTTCGTGACTAGTATGTACCGTTTCGTTATCGCTAATGTCTTTCTCTTGATTGATCGCGGGTTTTATTATTATATCTGATAAAATTTTTATTCTATCATTCTCGTTTTTCATACTGTTTACTTGGTTTTCTTCGGGATGGAACGATTTTGAAGTGGACGGTTCGTTCAGTTGTGAAAATTCGGAGTCAATAATTCTGTCTATTTCTTTCGGGGATATTTCAGGGATTTCATCTATGTTATTAATTATCGAGAGATTGTCTACATCGTCTATTATATCTAATGGGTGAATTTCTACGCGAGATAATGCGTCCGCGTTCGTATTAAGTTTGCCTTTTTTATAAATTATGTTATAATCATATTCTTCCAGTTTTAAACGCCATCTTACGAGTTTGGAGTTAGGTTTTTTCAGCGAAAATAACCATTGAAGTGGTTTGTGGTCGCTTATTATATTGAACTTTTTTCCGAACAGATAGGGTCTGAAATACTTGGTAGCAAATACGATAGCAAGGAATTCTTTCTCGATTGTGCTATAATTGCATTCTGCTGGATTCAATGTCCGTGATGCGTATGCAATTGGTAAGTCATTACCGATGGGTCCTTGAGATAGTACAGCTCCAATGGCGAAATTCGAAGCGTCCGTGGTGACATTAAAAGGTTTCGAAAAATCTGGGTGTTGTAAAATTGGGTCATTCATCAAAATTCTTTTACAATTTTCGAAACTTTCTATATATTCGGGGGTTTGTTTAATTTGTTTACCTTTTTTCGAACACTGAGTTAGGGGTTTTGTTATTTTTGCGAAGTTATTTATGAACTTTCGGTAGTAACCTACGAGTCCTAAAAATGATTTTATTTCTTTCGCTGTTTTAGGAAGTGGGAATTTTTGTATGGCAGATATCTTCTTTGGGTTCGGTTTAATACCTTCCAGAGT
This sequence comes from Zygogramma bicolorata, assembly GCA_032362365.1. Lineage (NCBI taxonomy): Eukaryota > Metazoa > Arthropoda > Insecta > Coleoptera > Chrysomelidae > Zygogramma > Zygogramma bicolorata. The sequence goes on along the minus strand of JAVJAQ010003372.1, from coordinate 42,719 downwards.
GATTATATGACCTAAAAACTCTACAGTTTTGCATAAAAATTCCGATTTATCCATTTGAATTTAAAGACCGGCTTCTTGTAATCTTTGAAAGACTAAGTTTAGGTTTTTAATGTGTTCCTCTAAGGAAGTGGAGAAAACTATTATGTCGTCCATATAAATAAGGCATATTTTATTTTGTAAATCTTTCATTATATTGTCCATAGCACGTTGAAATGTAGCTGGAGCATTTTTCAACCCGAATGGCATTCTAGTGAATTCATAGTGTCCGTTTTCTACGTTGAATGCTGTTTTCTCGATGGAATCCGGATGCATTTCGATTTGGTGAAATCCGGATGCCAGATCCAATGTGGTGAAGTATTGGCTTCTGCCAAGCTTGTCTAGAATGTCTGTTATATTGGGGATGGGATATCTATCTTCAATAGTTTTTTCGTTAACTTTCCTATAATCCACTACCACTCTCCATTTCTGCTTTCCGCTGGCGTCGATTTTCTTCGGTACGATCCAGATCGGCGAGCTCCACGGCGATTGAGATGGTCTGATAATTCCATCTTCCAAAATCTTTTTAATTTGTTTTTCTACTTCAGGTTTGTGGATGTAGGGATATCTGTACGATTTTGTATGAACTGGGATTTCGTCGGTCGTTTTTATTTCATGTTTAACTTTATTAGTAAATGATAATTTATTATCCGATTTATGGAATATGTTTTTATACCGATTGATTATTTTTTCTAGTGATCGCTTCTCTTCTGAATTCAAATGATCTGTTCTCAAATCTTTTAAAGTAAATTCGTTGATTTGTTGATCTACAATATCGTTATTATTATTTTTATTTAGCATTTCTTCTAGTGTGTAACATTCGAATTGAGAATCATTGAAATGTGTCGCAAAACGCGTGAGAAAGTTCTTGTCTATTTCAATAACTTTCGTATAAGGTTCTGTATTTATAATTTCGATTGTCGTCAAACCGTCTTTCACCTGTATTAAACTTTCTGGGATTATCAAAGTTCCATTGTCTTTTGCTAGTTTAGGTATGATTAATTCTGTGTCGGGAAGATTCGTTTTAATTCTTTTCATAATAGAAGAGCAAGGTGGTATTTCTAATTTCTGAGTTTCGAAATTTTCTCGATAGTACAAAGGAATTTTCACTTGATTGTTATAAAGAATTTTATTATGTAAGTCAAGGTTTAGTTTCATTTGTCGTAAGTCTCTTATACTTATAATTCCATCGAAATAATCGTGGAAATCGAAAAGTATGAATTCTAAGGGAATTTCAATAGGAAAAAATTCAGGAAAACTTTTTATTCTAGCTTTAAATTGGGATTTACGTGTACCTGCACAAGTGACAATAGGTGTATTATGTCGAGTTATGGTTTCAGGGAAATATTTTTCGGCGATATAAGGTCTCAAAAGAGAAGGATGGCATCCTGTATCTATCAAAAGTTTAATCGGAGGGTTCTTGATTTGTATATACGGCAAGGAATTAGGAATAAGATTATTCAAGTCTATGATGTTGTTGGAGGATCTTCGACAGTGTAAAAATCCTGAGTTTCTTCGAAAGTATTTTGTGAGATGTCATCAAAGTTTGTATTATAATCTTGCACGACCCTGTCATACGTGTTTTGTCTAGGCAATGATTCAGTATTATAAAGTTCTTCAGATATAAAATTGGGTTTTCCTCTTTGTTGGAAATAGTTGTTTTGTCTTCCTTGTTGTACAGTGGGTGTACGAGAAGTGGTTGACATTGGTGTAGGTTTATTTGTAGGTTTATGTGAATTTCTTGGGTCGAATACGTTTTAAGGTTTACCGAAAACTTGGGCGTTGGTATGGTATTGACGTGGAATTTGTCGCGTTTGAATATTAATTGGTTCGCTAGGGAAAGTTGTCTTACATTTTGAGGTTCATAAAAATTTTGTGTTGGTCTTTGTTGTCGTTGGTCGACGTTGTAAGCATTGTCTGATCGGTTATGATAATTTTGATGGGATTGGCGAAAGTTGTTATTTTTATTTTTGAATGTATCTCTATTCGTGTGATCTCTATTCGTGTGATTATTAGTCCGAAATCTGTTCTTATTTTCATTCTGTAGTGAATTTATCCTTTGTTCGTTATGGAAGTACCTATAAACAACTTCACTGGCTTGTGCCAAATTTTGCGGATCTTTTATGTCCAGTAAGAGTCTTAGTTTGTCGTCAGCATTTGCCATTAATACGTCAAGTGCGTTGCCTTCAGTTTGTTCCATTAACAGGGCTTTTCGAGCTTCTGGAATTGATATGTCGGCAGAAATTTTTATTTCGAGTCTAGTTTTGATTTGTTTAATTCTTTCGACAAAATCTAAAATATTTTCGCTTCTGTTTATGGTGAGGTGTAGAAAATCGCGAGTTAACGTTTGTCTATCTATTCTGTCTCCGTAGTGTTCTCTCAAAGCCGTGCGCACCAAAGGCCAGGTTGTCAAATCAGGTATACACATGAGGAAGTTAAAAACGTTGTCTTTTAGTTTAGAACAGATTGCATTAAAAGTAAAATCATTCAAATTATTATCATTTGTACGACCATAATTATTGAAAAAGTTATCACATCGTTTGATGAAGCTTTCTAATTGGTATGTTTCACCTGAGAATATTGGCAAGAAATCTGCGATAGCTTTTGCCGCTTGAATGGTGGGTGTTTGGTTGTTAGCTTGTCCTGGAGTGATGGACATGTTTTCTAAAAGATAAGACAGTTCTTTCGTTTTGAAATATTAAAGTAAAGATTTGTCTTGTAAATAGAGCGTTTTAAAAAATGATTTTCGCGATGAAAAGTCACTATTAACGCTTATTTATAATGTAAATAGAGCGTTTTTCAAAAATGATTTTCGTAATGAAAAGTCACTATCAACGCTGTTGAATGTTTCAAATGTTATTGAGTAAGAATACGATTTCATACGAAAAGTTTTCGAATAATAATTCAAATTCAGCACTTTAGCAAATATACAAGGAATGCACAGGAAAATAAAGGAAACTCAACACTTACTCAGAGTGTGTCTTCGGTCCTGGGATTCGTATTGTTCTTGGTTGGAGATGAATGGTTGAAACCAACGGTCAGGAACAGCGATACTGCTTCAATTCTGCCTTCTCCAATCCTACTACGACTGCGCCAATTATGATTTCCAGACAAAGGAAATACTTTTTAAAAACTTTATTTTACAATTATTCAGTGAACCTTCGGGCAGAGCCTTCGGCTGCACAACTAATTGGAGTCAACTTACTAACTAACTATATTTGGAAAATCGGGGTTTATATATTCGGGAGTAAAGTGCAATAAGCCATTAACTATGAAAGCGTTAGATTGTTATGGTCCCTATCTAAGTAACCTATGACATATTTATAGATAACAGCTGAACAGCGTCCCTTTGATGCAGCTACATAACTTACCCCAAAACACTTAGCGCTGAGACATTCGTTTTGATTGGGATTCAGGAGACGACTGAGCCATCTTCCATAGATATACTAATAAGTCCGCTCACTCTCGCCAGCGACCCAAATCATCCCCCTCCGTCCTCGCGCGTCCCTTGCCTGGCCAGTCGGCTGTCAGTGCCCGTCTGGCGGGCGAGCCAGTTCAACAGAGTGTCCCCGATTGAACAGTTCGCATCGTTCCGGTCGGTTATACTGAGTGCGCGAAATAAACATTCTATTTGAACTTTTATTTTTGTATCATACAAAATTTCAATCATACCTATTGGTCAAAAATGTTTCGGTAGTAGTCTGATTTAGATACTATTCTATAACCAAGAGAGAAAAGAATGTTAGGAATTCTCTGAAATTTTGTTTTGGGTTGGAGGCTCATTATCTCCTCCGTATTCAAATTGAAAATATTGAGAATTGAAAATTATAAATTTTCATTGACGCGTAATCTTAATCAGGATTTTTCCTAGAATTACTTTAGCCAAATCGGAAATGCTTGGGAAACGCTAGAAATCCAACTGTCATTCATTTTCCCAGAGCATTTAAAAAACTTTTTGCTACAGGATATTTGAAATTAACGATAAGATTGGAACCTTTGGTGTAAAAGTTGAAACTTTTTCTAGAGATCAATAACCCTAACACCAAACTTCCCAAAATTCCAAAAGTATTTGAAACCAGAAATCAAATATCGGTACAGCAAACGGAATATGCTAGAACTGAAAGCATATGATTTATACAAGAAACTAACATTTAGATTGAGCGAAAACGAGTAATGGAATGAGTTTCGAAGAAATTTGTTTAAGATGATTGAAGATGAATTTGTTAAGAAGATGCGTTCTTTGAATAATAAATTGAAAAAACTGAGTTCAACAAAGCACAAGCGTATGCCTTCGAAAAGAAGTTTCAATTTTCTTCTCCTGAAGATGCTAACCTTGTTAGCGAAATGCGCGTCGAGTGCAGACATATCAGTTTGTTGTTGGGATAATTGAGACAGAAGGCAGCCATTGTATGGAAGACAGAAGGGATATTTCGCTTAATTGTTCCCAGCTGACGAACGTCAACCCTCAGAAGTCGAAACTTGTGCGAGCAATGGATCAACGAGCCCTTACCTTTTAACGTGCGATTACCCATCACTGTGGCCCGGCGAGGATTCGAACCCCGGCCTTCCGCTTGACCGGCAGATATGCTAACCACTACACTACCGAGACCACAGTCTACCATAACAACACAGTCATTGAAAAGTATCAAAAGTTTCCAGGAAAAAATTGCGGAAATATTTCTTTAATTATAAAAAAAGAATCAAACGATTAAAAAAATTAGATATCAGAGGAGGAAAATTCAGTGGTCTATGTTGGTGAATATTTTTAACGTAGGTGTCTCTTTGAACATTCTTGTCATATCTACCTGTTAACAATATTGTTCATTATCCAAAAGAGACAAGTCTACCTCATTCTGTGAGCTCAAAGCTTGCAACGGTAGTAAAAATATATTTGGTGGTTTAACAGTCCCTCCCAAATATTTTTCAGAGTATTTGATACGATTGTAGAAAATGTTTGTTTCGAATTTTAATAATCACTTTATACATGATGGTGTAGGAAACATATTTTTGAAAGAATATTCCAATATAAAATTTACCCATCCATTTAGCAATTTTCCCAGAGAGTATTTACTACAGCGTCATCAGAATATACCCAAGAAAAGAAATCACTATTCAATTAGGTAATATGTAAATAAAGATTCTCAATCTTCATTTTCTCTTTTCCGTGGAGTCCCTTTTCAAAAATCAGTTAATTTATGTTGGTTATTCCAACGAAAGATTCCTTGATTTTTTGTTGTTAGAATCTCATATGTAATCATCTCCATGAAAGATTCTCAAAAAATTTCGCATGGGGGTTCAAGAGGGTTTTTGTAACAAACTGAAAATTCATTGACCATTGAGATCTTCATCCTGATTAAAGGACATAAAGTCCACCTCCCCCCAAGGAAATATATTCGCGTTGTGGGTTATATCTGCGCGGCAAATAATAATGATACTTCAATTCGGTCGGTGGGCTATCGTCATTCTTGTCAATCTCATGTAGCTTGGATTTACCGAACATTTTCCAAGTTTTCTAGTTTTCACACTCAAAAAATAGACTTATTGAAAAATATTTCAAGTGTTGATATTTTCTCTGGACTGTCATCTCGACTCCGGGAAAAAACAGTAGTGAAGTGAATCGACAAAATGGAGAAGAAGAAATATCTATCTTTTAATATTTTGAAGTCGGTCTCAACCTTAGATTTCAGAACGAACAGATACAATGAGCCATTCAGAATTATCTGTTTCGATTCCAACAAGTTTGACCGATGCGGCTAGCAAGTAGAACAGAGATCTCAATTTTTGCGTACGAGCGAATCGAAAGACTGATGAAATGGGCTTAACATTCTCATAAAATAAATTCAGATTGGTTCCAATAAGTATAGTTCCCATGAATGTATAAAATACACATCGCGAATATTGTATTAGTTTTCCCATTATTTGCATTCATTTTCACAAAACGTAAGAAACAAATCAGAAACCCAGTCAGCACCATTGAAATTATCGAGACAACACTTTCTTTTTGGTTGGCCTACGCCTCTGTTGGATGGCATAACCCCAGAAATAATATAACTGATTTTTTGAACACGACACCGCAGTGTTCATAACCTTTTTTTCCATGTCTATTTAGTGTCGCAACCTCGGAGGTTATTAGCGACAATTGAAAATATATTATTGCATGCGATAAGTTTTCATGAACGGTGTAATAGATTCACATGTTTCAAAAAAGCAATGAGTTTTTCATAGTCATAATTTCAACCTAACGCTTCTTCATTTGAAGGGGGAATGTCGAAATCAACTCTGTCGTTGTAGTAGGTAACACACTCAGATAAAATTAATCTCTGAGATATTTCCCTGGGATTTTCACAAAATCACGGTACAAATTTGAAAAATCATCACAAAAGCAACCATTAATTTTTGAATGAATAAGTCAAAGACTCCACCTTTGCAGATCAGTCGAATACAATACTTACCGAAATATCTTTATATTTTTGTATAGACTGATATAGTCCAAGATCCCAGAGCAATCAGACATAACTTATTTTCACACGGATGAAACCTGAAGTTTTCAGTAGCGTCTCGTGTGCCTTGAATACCTAGGCGCTTTGTAGAACTTGCCGAGTGACACCTGGGCAGGTACCAGGTGAGAAAGGTAACTAAAAATAAGAATTATTTAACTTAAATTCACATGGCTGATTTTTATATATGTCATGTAGAATATTACTTTAAAGTAATATCATAAGTGTCAGACACTTTTGATGGACCAGAGCTTTTGTCAGACGCTTTTAAGCTACCCAAAAAATTAATGAACTTTACTTATTTTCACATGTCTGATTTTTTAATATGTTATTGAAGTATTTATTTAAAAGTTATATTCAATCAGTCAGGCAAATTAGAGTGACCAAACATCCCCTAAGACAAAAATTATTCAGCCAGAAGTATGTGGGCGAGAGCACTATGCATGCGCTTCAGAGTGAGTGAGATGTCCATAATAACTCGGTTCCCCTTCTTAAAACTCACCATCTGTTTCAATCTACTATGTATATGCTGCTTGCGTGTAATATAACTTGTAGTATACAGTATAGTCAGTGTTGGTTTTTAGGGCACAATTGTGCCAAAAGGGGCACTTTTTCACTGTGTCGGCACTATGGCACGCACTTTGAAAAATTGATCGAAAACGGGCACAATTTCATTTTGACCCATGACATTTTATGATTCCGTATTTTGTGGTTCCGTGGTCATTTTAACTTGTCAAAATTCTCAATTTTCATTTCATTTTCCTCAACAATCCTGTTTCCTGTTTCCTGTTAGTATGAAATTTAAAAATTATGATTTCTATGCAATATATTCATGATTTCTCAACGTTCAGATTGGTAAACTGAAAATTTGAGCTTCATGTAGTATTTGGAATGCAATTGATGGAATTCCGCAGGTTTCTGGGGCCAGTGTTGTTTTTTTGGGCACATTTGTGCCAAAAGAGGCACTTTTTCACTGTGTGGGCACTATGGCATGCACTTTGAGAAACTGATCGAAAACGGGCACGATTGTGCCTAAAATAGGAGACAAATAGTACCCAATGGTGCTCTCTGTCAATTTCTTCTTCTCATTTATACATACATTAGATTTGCGCATGCGCATACATTCTTAATTTGTTAACTACTTTATAAGGAAGATGGCGAAGTGGATTTGAGTTAGTTCTCAGAGTTTTCACTTTCTAGATTATTTCTCTTGGCGCAAAATTTCATATTGAATTACAAACAAAATATAAATATATTCAATAATATATTATAAATCTGAAAAATTGTCACTTGATTCACATTCGAGTTACCGTTTGTCCTCGCAAAAAGTAGACGGTTTGTCCAAAGCCCCAAAGGAGGCAATGAAATTACATTTTTGGCCCCAGAAACCTGCGGAATTCCATCAATTGCATTCCAAATACTACATGAAGCTCAAATTTTTAAAGTTTACCAATCTGAACGTTGAGAAATCATGAATATATTGCATAGAAATCATAATTTTTAAATTTCATACTAACAGGAAACAGGATTGTTGAGGAAAATGAAATGAAAATTGAGAATTTTGACAAGTTAAAATGACCACGGAACCACAAAATACGGAATCATAAAATGTCGTGGGTCAAAATGAAATTGTGCCCGTTTTCGATCAATTTCTCAAAGTGCGTGCCATAGTGCCGACACAGTGAAAAAGTGCCCCTTTTGGCACAATTGTGCCCTAAAAACCAACACTGACTATACTGTATACTACAAGTTATATTACACGCAAGCAGCATATACACAGTAGATTGAAACAGATGGTGAGTTTAAGATGGGGAACCGAGTTATTATAGACATCTCACTCACTCTGAAGCGCATGCATAGTGCTCTCGCCCACATACTTCTGGCTGAATAATTTTTGTCTTAGGGGATGTTTGGTCACTCTAATTTGTCTGACTGATTGAATATAACTTTTGAATAAATACTTCAATAACATATTAAAAAATCAGACATGTAAAAATAAGTAAAGTTCATTAATTTTTTGGGTAGCTTGAAAGTGTCTGACAAAAGCTCTGGTCCATCAAAAAAGTCTGACACTTATGATATTACTTCAAATTGATATTCTACATGACATATATAAAAATCAGCCATGTGAATTTAAGTTAAATAATTCTTATTTTTAGTTACCTTTCTCACCTGGTACCTGCCCAGGTGTCACTCGGCAAGTTCCACAAAGCGCGTAGGTATTCAAGGCACACGAGACGCTACTGAAAACATCAGGTTTCATCCGTGTGAAAATAAGTTATGTCTGATTGCTCTGGGATCTTACTCTAATACTGGATAGACTGGATTGATACTGATACTGGATGGACTGGATTGATACTCATGGAGGCACACATCGTTTTTTTGTGAAATTAACCACGTTAAGAATGTTAATGAAACAGTAAGTCTTTTTTGGGTTTTTCACCTACCACAATCTGAAAAAATAGGAATTAATAAAGGAATCTATACAAGTGTAGAAGGACATAATCTAATCTTCCACACAAAACAAAACAAATATTTATTAAAATTCTTATCGTTGTGAACGTTTCGGAAACAAAATTTGCTCACGTTTTCAAAACGTGTTCACGAAATATTATAGTCGTGCTGTTCAAAAGATAGAATTCAAGGACGCGTGTAAATGCCTGCATAGCCACGCCTTCTAAACTGAAATAAATGAAGAACTGTTTACACTGTACTGTACTCATTTGTGCTTTGTATTTACGTGTGTTACCAGTGTTACGTTAATTAAATGATATGGATGGAAACACGCTTTCACCTCCAAGAAAAAGATGATGATATGAGCATATTCCTTCAATTTTCGTTTCCTGACATATCTTTCACTTGCCATCATTTGACTGTCATACAATTTTCCTGTGCTATCTCCATCGGCAGTGAGAATGTGTTCTGATATTTCAAAACACCCAATATGTATTTCATGATGTAGATATTGTGTTCACTCCTGGCATTTCCAGTCTCGCCGTTTGACCGACATATTTTTTACCACGCAAACAACAAATTTGATAATAGTAGATTATGCCACGAGTCGAGAATAATAGTCATTATTGCAAGTAGTATACTCTATTTACGTCTTATTTATCATGAGTAAATGATTCTTCAGTTTCATTCATCTCAATTCAAATACACAAACACTACCTTCGCGTTTGACACTAACACTGGAGTTTGGGTTTATCGTTTCCATGGTAATATTCAATTCGAGTAATTTTGTGATAGGACTAAAAGAGTGAATAAAGACAATTACTATCAATTCCTCGCCATTATTCCCTAAGGAAATAATGTGCTACAGAAACCATAAGTATAATACTTACATCATGTATTAGCCGTGAATAAATTTATCCACCACAGAATAATGTCTTTCAAACAGTATTCGGAAGAACTTCCATCTGATAGTCAAAGAATTTAGAAATCTTTCTGAACAAAAGCAGCATGCAGATTCCGTCAATTTATCATCTCGAGTATTGAATGTCAATGAAAAACTTTCAATAGCAAAATGTTTTAATTTTGCGGTATCTCCGAAAACTACACCCATATATTATGAGATTAAACTAACTTTAGGAAATACAGGCCATAATTACCACCAAAGGCAGCTGGTGACTATAATAGATCTATCTATCTGCAAAAGGGTACTCACGCAATATTGTAAATTTAGAAGTAATTTGAACAAATTCGTAGATGAATACTTGTGCATTCTCCTCCATCTATTAAGTTATTTTTGAATTTTTACCAAGTGCGTTCCCCACGAAAGTTACATACTCTTCATCTTTCATGAGTCTCTGTTTCCATTGAACCGCCAATTTATCTGTGATTTATGAAATGACGTTTTTGCAGAATGGTTTCGTGTTTTTCCTTCGTGACATGTGCAAACCCAACATTTGTTGATTTTTATACTGGTTACTGAATTTTTCAGAACTATTTTCTTGATAGCTTCAATATCTCGATGACAAAACTTTTGATGTCAAACATAAATGTATATCGCGTAAAACTTCGGTTACAGGGAGCATCTGAATTAAAAAAAAAGTTTTAGCGGTCACTTCTTTTTTCGGAGATAGAGGTCAATTTGCTGTAAAACTACAATTTTTCACATTACATTTTTGTTGTTCGAAAGATTCACACTAAATTTGCCCTTCTTTCCATAAAAACACCACACACGCCCTTATTTACTTTTTTTCAACATTTCTGTCTTTCCTCATATTTATGTGTTATTGAAAATTTCTGTTGGGTTGAGCTACAAATAAAATTAGGTAAAATAATTGTTCAGATATACTTCAATTCATGTGACATGAATAGATCAGGGAGTCTTCGTATGATTTGAAAAAGAAGGAAACAGAAACCAAAACATATTTTTCATTATCAATTTGATGATAATCTTTTTTAGATGTCCTTCATATTACAAACACATTTCAACGATAATATTGCTCCTCTGCTCTGACGCTGTATTTATTTTTCTTAATATAATACTGGATCAAAGAAAAATATTCATTACCAAATATATTTATATGGAAAGATCCTGTTTGGGAAATCTAAATTTGTAAACTTCGGTTTGGGATCAACAAATATAATAACATTAACAATCACGTTATGAATTTTGCCATTCCGACCTTCCATCAGTGTATGATGAAATTTTGTGACCGATATACCTACTTTCGGAATGTACAGCGTCATCATTATTTCCAACATTTTTCGGGTAATTACAAAATATTATTTCCATCGATCGCAAATATGATTCAGAATATTTCAAATTTGGAGGAAATGGGTGGATGGTACGTAGTTATCAACATTTCTGTACATTTGGAATATAACGAAATAGGTTGATTTTTTCATTTTGATAAATAAAACATTAATTTTCGGAATACCCTTAAAATCTTTACGTTTGCAGTTTGAAATTATATGAAGAGGTTGATATAAACATGTGACGCCCAATTAAAATCCACTTCACCTGAGAGACACAGACAATGAACTTCAAGATCTGATCTCGTTGTAGAATCTTTACTTGTTTCATTCTCTGTTGTGCGATTAAACAAATTTATCAGTTAACATCCTTAGAGTGCATCAAAGCTCTTCACTACTCCTAAAATTGTCATTTTGCAGATCTCAAATAGCTTGACTCAAATTGCACTTAAGTGGATGAGTGGATAAAATGAAAAAATTTTTCTAGAAGTTCTATGTTCCGCAACATTGTCATTTTGCAGATCTCAAATAGCTTGACTCAAATTGCACTTAAGTGGATGAGTGGATAAAATGAAAAGATTTTTCTAGAAGTTCTATGTTCCGCAACATCTTTATATAGTTTCCATCACGTGTTTTTTGAACATTGCAGAAATAAAATGAGATTTTTCCGAGACAGAAATTATCGCCCAAGCCGAAAATCCAATAAACATTATGTCGTTTTGAAAAAAGTGTTTCAACGCGAATAAAGAAAAGTAAACTGATGGTTTCAATATCACACTGTTTCTATGGAAAGGAAATATTTACACGCCGTTACCATGGATAACGGCCGCAAAGTATTGAATATTATTTTGAGGCCTCTGTTACGGCTGCAAAATGCTTGCTTTACGTTAAGGCTTGGTTCCGCTTGTGCAGCGGACGCATGCAGCCACTGCTTGCAGCCGCTGCTGCGTTTGGCTGCTTAGTAGGAAGTGGTTCACCTTGTGCAGTGGAAACGCAAGTCGCATGCGTTTCTACAAACTCAGGCAGACTCGGGCTAGTCTAGTCAGTTCATTTTGAGCTTCCATGATGAAATGATTAATCGTGGTGCATTATTAGCAGGGTGGGGCAAAATCAGATTTTTATTAAAAAATTCAAAAATCATTGTTTTTTTAAATCACGATTTATTTGATTTTCTTGATTTTTTAAATTTGAATATAAAATTTGAACATTCTGGTTCTTTGAAATTATCGTTAATCATTTTAATCTATAAGTCTAAAAATTTTAATACAATTTGCAGCTCAAAAACTTGTGACAACGAATTTGTCGCGCTTCTCGCAAGAAAATTTTTGTCGTGATTTGTTTTCCTTCTGTCCTATACACTCGCTATACAGTGCCGAGTGATGCATGAGCACGAACGCGTTTGTTGTGCATTTTGCAAGAATATTCCTGTCGAGGCTTGTTTTCCTTCTCAACCTATAAATTAACCTTGTCCAACAATTTCACGCATTTCGCTAGTTGTATACTCGGATATTAGAAACAGATTAGGCATAGAAAAGGGAGGAAAACTCGTGTTCTTGTTTAAATTGTATAACGCAAATGAATAGACTGAAAATATACAGTAATAAAGTTTAGTTGTTACGTTTAGTTTGAGAATTTGGAATTATGTACTTCTTTTTTGTTGTTTTTGCTAAAAGCAAATAATTCTTTTAATCTTCGAGACAACTTTTATATTATGTTGTTATCTAGTTCTAAATAAAAAACAAAAATTGATTTAGATCATGATTTTAATTTCAAAAATAGAGCGATTTAAATCATGATTTTAATCAGCCCAACCCTGATTATCAGCTCTTTATTTGTTTGGCGAAGAAGAAGACGATGCTATTATCATAGAAACATTTGTGAAATGACATCAATTCAATCAGTGCCATCTCTTCATCACGGGAGAAGTGTTTATCACCAATCATCTTTTTTTTCAATGCAAAACACGAGAATTAAACAATAAAATACTCAAACCCACGTGTTCGGGTACAACGACTGCTCGACCGCTGCGTCCAGACTGGTCCCCCTAGCAGTTGATGCAGCCGTCGCATGCGATGCGACCGATGCGCTTGTAGAACCAATGCCATAAGGACGCACGGATATCAGTCCCTGCGACCGCTGCAGCAGCGGCTGCAAGCAGTGGCTGCATGCGTCCGCTGCACAAGCGGAACCAAGCCTTTAGGTTGAACGAAAAATATATTCTGGTCCTCATTTCTAATTGAAAACCAGACTAGCAAATGTTATCTATGCAGTCAACATCATTTTTTTAATCTCATCTGAACGAATTCTATAGATACCTTATCAACATTTCTGCCCCCGTATAAACTGGTTGGTAGATGCAGGATTTCGGTTGAAAGATGGAACACTAGTTGATAAACAGTCACATTTGTGGAAGACAGAATGTTTCAATGTGCTCAGTTATTATCACAGTATACTGCCACTGACATTACAAATCTGAAAATGACAAAAAAGCTAGAGATCTTGCTGATTGTTGAAACCATAAACGTTTGGTTTGATGTGATGAATTCTCAATCTGAATTTAGATTATCGTTGAGAAAAGGATATGGTCTGAAACTTGTTAAACAAGAGGAGGCTTTGGAGAAATGGTATGATCTTATATTTGCAATATGTCAGACCAAAAACTCCTCACAAATATTTCAAAAGGGTCTGTTCCTATAAATAGTTCGATTACCTGACACCATGTCTGTTGAAACATTTACTCCTAGTAGAAGTTTAAGAAGACAAATCTTTATCTAGTTGAAGTTTGCCTTCCACAAGAGAATACTCACCTGAAACTACTGCAGATGCCATCAAGAACATTGTAGGATGTATCGCACGAAAATACTATAGATATACCGCTGAACTTGGTTCTCCGACAGGGTCAAATGTCGAACTGACTACCACCTTTGGTTTTACCCTTTTTATGTAGAGGTCTTATCGAACCTACTCCTCAGTGGAGACATAAAGTATATTGAAAGAATAAATATTTTGGAAAAAAATTCCAGTGGATTACAACATTGACCACATATATAATTTTCAAAAAAAAAACACTAATAGAATATCCGCAAAAGAACATTAGCAATATATATATATATATATATATATATATATATATATATATATATATATATATATATATATTGCTAATGTTTTTTTCGAAAGAGGTTTGGTAATTCGTTTCTCCTTACATGATACCGAGTCTACAATTCATCAGATTATTTTTTCCCTATTCTGTATTATTATGCACGTACGACGATGACAAGTCAGTTTTTTCAACGAATCTCCCAAGTTTCTAGGAAACTCAACTCTATATTATTTTGCCGATTTTTGCCGCTCAATTCTTCAAATGTTTAAATTAGTTCGCAGACTTTTATTGGATTTCTTTGGGACATCACCCTAGAATATTATTATTATACATTATTATATTGATATTGCTTTTTCGTTTATGTCTATTCATTTCGTTATTGCGGACCTAATTTACCGTTCTTACAACAATAAATACATCCATCTTTTACTGTGAAGTGAAATTAATTCGGTCAAAATATTTATTTCGGCAAGTTCACACTAGAGAGATCTGAGAGTTATATGGAATATTTTCAGTCTGAAAATTGATCAATTTCAGGCATAAATTGATACAGTTATATTTTCAATGATAACAATATCCATTTTGAAAAAGGGGGTGCAAATGGTTTTCGCGTTTTAACTGTCACACCATTCATCCTACATAACATGAATACAAACATATTTATTTGAAAATGAAATTTTCTACGACTGTATTTCTGTTGGTAACAGTGGGCCCTTTTCGCAATTTCTATTACTTTTCATCGTGAAATTGAAAATAACAAAGGTATGAAGTAGTTTTCTCTAGTCATTTTACAATGAAATGACATCATAATATCGTCATAGAGGGAGTTTCATGTATTCATTATTGTTTTACTCCTTAGGATACATATAAAAATGAATAATTAGGATTAGTTTTCTGTTATCTTTTTGATTATCCATATAAATCATGATTTTTTCATCATTGCTGTGTTATTGATTCCCAGATCCTCACCACATATAAGATAGATTTTAGGGCTTCTAGGGGGTCGTTTTTTTCTGTGGTATTCCCAGTAGGCCTTATCCACGGACAATTTGTAGGCGGCATAATGATAAGTTTAGTTGTGAATCCAAAAGAATCCAGTCATTGTTTTCATTCTTTTTGATAATCCAGATTGCAGTTCAGAATCTAATTCTGCATAGAAAGTGAAGGTTTGGGGAATCATGGGGGTAAGAAGTGGCGCCATCGTCGGCAGTTCATCTTCAATAGCTACAAAAGCTAAAAAAGCACTTCACCCCTATGTTATACATATAATTTTTCCACCTCCCTCAAATAAAAAGTCAACTAACAAACAAAATTCATTGAAGGAGTAAAACTTAGAAGTAGATGCAGTATAGCATGCTCCTGAAATTCCGAAAATGACAAGAACCTACAAAACAAAGAAAAAAAGAATAAAAAAAGAAAAAGCTTTCGACGCCGGATTCCAAACCAACACCTACAAACTTATCATGAACAGCGAGCGGTGCACCAACTCGTTGCGCTAGCGTAGTTACAGGCAACTTCTACGGAATCATGAACATATCGTATTGCTATAGCTCTATTATAATATTTGCTGTTCGACTTCTATTTCCTCAAAATATTTACTTTTTCGAAAGTATCTCACCTTCACAAAATGGTTGAGGCTTTCGCGGCCGAGGTTATTAGTATAACTACTGCTCTTCGGGCTTGAAGGCCGTCGTTCTTTGGAATTTCTTCCTGACGTTTCGCTAGCGCGAGTGGCCAGCTTCTTCAGAGGCTTATTCATCTCCGATGACTCATCATCATCAGTCATCGGAGATGAATAAGCCTCTGAAGAAGCTGGCCACTCGCGCTAGCGAAACGTCAGGAAGAAATTCCAAAGAACGACGGCCTTCAAGCCCGAAGAGCAGTAGTTATACTATCTCACCTTCTTTACCGATATCTACCATTTTACAAAATAATGGGTGTTCTATAAATACACGGTAAAATGCATACTTGTATATAAAAGCATACGGTTTAGGTTGTCAATGCCGTATAACTTATTTCATTGATGACGTATTATAACTCACTTTTCCTCCCTAGAGAGGAAGGGTACGACTTTGCTCCCTACAATGAGGCCAGGAAATGTATACTTTGGATAGAGGTAGACGGAAAAATGATTTTCCCCGATTAATTTTGATATTTCCATAATGTTACTGCATGGGTCACCAAAACAAATGCGGCTTGCTGCAGAGTATTCTAGGCCTGCTTTTCAGCAACCACAAATCACTCCACAATTTTCCTCATATCTACAATATTAAGATTAGAAGCTCAGGAGATTCTGGAGGCTTGGAAGTTTGGATCGGCATAAAAATGTTACTATATTATTCCAGACCCAATCTTCAGGGTAACTGTGACGACCGAACCACGACTGAAATTGGTGATGAACGCGAAGACAGTGTATTGAAGGAACTTAATTTATTTTTGGTCAGTGCCTTGGAAAATCTTTTATATCACATGCTGCCCAAGGAATCATCTTTATTACCACCTTATGAAGAGGCGAAAGGAAGAAAGCCCCGCCTCCTGGGACCAAAATAATCAATTACTTTAATGCTGAAACGCTTGAATATAAAAAACAAAGTAAAATGCTAGGGATCTTCATTGACTGCAATCTCAATTGCTCTAAGCATTTCGAATTCATCTGCATCAAATTGGCAAGGACAGTACTTGCTCTGAAAGTAACCTCAAGACAATGCAATAGATCTCTTTGCAACAAATTCGCTCTCATATTAGATATTCCATATTACATTGGTGTCAAGCTGACGATGTTGCGAATGCTTTTGTCCTTCAATAAAGGATATACGCACATTGGACAATTCAAGTTACAACGATAGCTGAAGGAGACATTTTAGAGAGTTAAACATCCTGACACTTACATAAGTATATATTTTGGATATTGCCTGCTTTGTTTTCAAGAATAAATCAGCCTGCGACATAACTCGGTAAAACTATCAATATGTTACCCGATATAAAAATGTACTACTCCCAAGCAAACATGCTACATGTTTGTACCAGAAGATGTTTTTCTATAATGGATGTAAATCTTCAATAAAGTTCCCTCGCATATGAAGAACATACGACTATTTCAAAAGATCAAAAAAGAACTGAACTCATTATCATCAGTGAAGTCACTCTATGCTCTGAACGAGTTTTACTCAATGTGAACAAGGTGCATGTCAATTTTATTTTTTATTTTCCTCTGTACATTTAGATAACTCATTCTGTAGATAATGTGATACTTCTATCAACAATTCTTTATAGAAATAAAGAATGCTATTATTATCATTGTCGTCTAAACAAGCCTAGTCGGGTCCGTACTCCTCACTGCTCCGATCCAGTGGGCGAACGCGCTAGTATTAGTTGCCAATGACTACTCTTCGCACCGCGGGCTGAGTGATCACTGGCTTCGAGAATCGTGAGTCCTGAGCAGACGCAACGAACCGAGAATAACGGCCTTCTGCATGCGGTCGACCAAGATCTCTGCCGCATTACGGCATGCCGGTATGGTCTTGAGCTTCGGAAGTAGGGTTGATCTGAAACCACCGTTTTCCTCTTTTCGAACGATATAACGAATATCGTCTCACTTCGGTGGTCGAAGAGAACTTCATCAGGCTTATGGGCTTGTATTTGCCGGAGGGTGGGGAATGAAACGTTCCAGAAAATTCGACACCTTTCATTTTACACAACGGACTCAATATCTCCTGGAGCACAAGGCAGTACCGGTGTCCTGTCTATTTTATACGAATGCCGAATAAAATAGTATAGCACTCGTTGAGCCGCGTTATGGCGATGGATATAGGACAGGACTGCATAAACTGCACGAGATGACAGGAAATGCATCAATATCTGAGACGCCTGTCGGCAGGCCCTGCATCTAGTATCAGGGACCTCAATACCTATTACACGGCTCCGGTGGACAAGGGTGTTGAAGACACCATCTTGGCACGCCATGATTAACCCTTCAGTCTCCGACTTCAGCTCACCTGACCTGAGGAAGGCAAATGTCAGCTTGACAGATAAGTTATGGTCCCCGATGTTCTTAAAGAATACTCCATGCATGGGCTTGTCTGTATGCAGCTGCAGCATTTCAGCATTTTCTGCAGCCTGGATTTGAGCTTTTCTCCGTGCGGGCTCCAACTCGGTGACAGAGATTTGGTTCACCCGCTCGGTGTCGAAGACTATACCAAGTTCATCAGCAGCGCTACTTGCTGCCTTGAATAAAAATATCTCCGATTCCTGCATGTCCGTGGTCTCGGACCATGCAGTGTAGGGGATCCAAACTCCTGATGATTCTACAGGCACCATCCATTATTATTATTTTTGATAATTTTCGTGAATGTACACTCGGATTAGAAATTATTGTAAAAACCAATGGTGGGGAGAAAGCTCGATAATTGATTAATAATAACAGACATTTGAAAAAAATAAAGATTGTATGGATAATGAAAATATGACAGAAAACGAAACCTAATTATTTATTTTTATATGTATCCCAAGGAGTATTTGAGATTACGTTCGACTTCGGACCGCTGTAAAACTTAAATGAACTTAATTACAAAAATTATTAGTGAGAATTATTCAAAAATTCTCAAGGGACAATTTGTTCAGGCCAGCCTCAACTCACCTAGACTGTAGGTTGGCGGACTAACACATATTAGAAAACAACTACACCCCTGGCTAATACCACGAAGGGCATTGGATTACATCCAATAGATGTAAGCGCAGGATTCTTTACAGAAGAAATTCCCGTATATGCTCTTGACGATACAACTGCCAGAATTAATTTTCAATTATTGGAACGGGACACACTTGCAGACCGGTTTCGGGCTATTTGTCCTCTCGTCAGTACCTAGTCTACGGGCAGATGGTGCAGCAACGGCTATTTTGATTGTTGTTTGTATCAACCTGGGGCTAGGGAAGATACTCTGTTCGAATATGATTTTTAATTATGGGAAGGCATCGACTTATGTTGGTGATGGCACTGCCCTGCACTGACGAGAGGCCGAATAGCCCGAACCCATCCCAATAATCGAAAATTATTTCTGGCAGTTGTATCGCCAAGAGCATATGCTGGAATTTCTTCTGTAAAGAATCCTGCGCTAACACCTGTTGGATGTTATCCAATACCCTTCGTGGTATTAGTCAGGGGAGAGTTGTTTTCTGATAGGTGCTAGTCTGTCAACCTACAGTGTAGGTGAGTTGAGGCTGGCCTGAACGAATTGTTCATTTAGAATATTCGATTTAATGCCAGTCTTCAAGCATACCCGTGACTGAATATTTTTATGAGAATTATTCGTTGAAACCCCCTGTATGAAAATGTTTTGATGCCATTTCATTGTGAAATGACAAGCAAGAACATTTGTTCCAAACTTTCGTTCATAACTTTGTTATTTTCGAAATGTGATAGAAATTAGATAATCTGATAATCATAATAATCAACAAAAAATCTTCGTAGAAATCTCCTGTAGAATGGATAGTTTGGTTGATAATGCCCGAAAACCATTTGCTTCCTTGTCTTTTGTCTTTTGGGGAATACACAGGGTGGTCTAAAGCATGAAGTCAAAAATAAAAATTGAATTCCTTGCCTTAAGGGGTATCCAAATACCCCCATGAATGTTATCAAATTTTTTGTAGTTCCAGAGTTATGAATTTTCATTGTAGAAAATTGTTTAGCAGTTGAGATTTTTTTTCAATCACCTATATTGATAAATTTCCTAGACCTTTGTGTTTGAAACATAACCCTTATCAAGTGTACTACCTGAAAAATAATCAGCTCCCTAACATCAATGCAACTGGAAGGATTTTTCGTCACCCTTTGTTTTCCCCATCAGTGAAAATTCTTTATCTATACCTAAAATTCTCCACATTCGTAGAATTCATGGCCGATTCGATGTTGTAAGTCAACACATTTTTTCAATAATCGAGTTTCTCATTTTGAAAACTGACTGTCATTAAGAGAAAATATGGTATGAGGTCGATTCAGCACTTCATCTACGAAGCGGAAAAGGCGAGATTGTTAATTATGAATCCGCAATCTTTTAAACTGTATTCTTCAATCATGTTGCAAAAGAGGGTTCATCCCATTAGATGGGTGTTTTTTTTGTGACAGCACCATCAGTATTTGAAAACCTGATTATGATAATACAGAAATATTATAATTTTATTCGGTTCGAAGAATGCTCATCAACTGGTAGACAATATTAAAGATATAACCACTGCCGGATAATTCGAAATTTATTTCGTTTCAAATGCAGAATCTTCTTCCAAATATCCCTCTAAACCAGTGTTTCCCAGACTTATCTAAAGTGCGACCCCTTTTTGTTAAAAAAATTGTTCACGACCCCCTACTCATCACCCAAACCAAAATAGCGACAAAAATATCGTGCCTAATTTACAACTGATGGTTTCTCAAATTTTATTTTACTTCACTGTTCGAATTCAGCCACAGATAAAATTAAGGGGTTTATAAGAAAAATCGATTTATGGTCAACTTCACTTGGCAAAAAGCAGCTCGATTCATTCCAGTGCGTTCAGGAAATTATAGAAAATGTATGTTACAGTGCTACAAATTTTGAACAAGTTTATGCGATGTGATTATTTCCCCGAAGAAATTCAAAACAGTTACGACAGTTGCAGATGGATACTGAATCCGTTTTTAGCCGATTCCTTTCAACATGCTGAAATGCCAATAAACATGAGAGAACAACTTATTGAAATATCAAGTGACGGAATGTTGAAGCTCCAATTTCTTTCCCAGAACCCGGACGAATTTTGGACCAAAAAGATGCAGGAATACCCTCAGTTGGCGAATGAAGCTGTTAAATGTTTGGTTCCATTTTTAACATCATATTTATGTGAGTTAAGTTTCTCGTCTATGACTGCCATTAAAACAAAAGTGAGAAATCGTCTCGTACTTGAAAACGATATAATTGTGTGTGTCTCAAATACACAGCCTAGATTTGAAAGACTAGTTTCAAAAAAACAGGCGCATGGGTCTCATTAACATTGTAATATTTGACTTTATTTTTTTCTTTTACTTTTAAGGACTTCTAATATTTAGTTTTATGTTTCGTTTGATAATTAATTGTTAATTTTTATTCACGGCTTTATTAAAATAAAAATACATGATTTAACAAAGTAGTGTTTTTGTCTTATTTTGGAAATTTCCGGTGACCCCCCTAGTACCTCATTGCGACCCCCCAGGGGGTCGCGACCCACACTTTGGGAAACACTGCTCTAAACTAAATGATACGATGAACTCGGTTGAGACGTTGCTAGACAAAAATCATACCAATTCGATCGTGAAACAGGAAATCTAGAACTGCTTACAGTGTGCAAACCCACTAAGTCCCCTATTAGCGGGGATATTCATGAATACGTTGAGGTGTGAAATCCATTGTAACCCGTCGATATTGGTGTTGGTTCAGATAGGTCAATGGCATTTCAGTTTGAAAGGAACAAAAAATAGGTAACTAACAAGGATTCTCGATTTCATAAAAGGACTTCATTCTTCCACCGCATTCGCTATAGAGATGAAAGAAAATAATGCATTCAACATTTTGGACTTGGCTATTACACGGTAAAATCACAAAAATGATTTTACGGAATATCAACCGGCCCACACGTAAGAAAACCGCATTTAGTAGTATGAAACGTAGACTGTTGAATATCCCTCTATCTGATGTGAATTATGTTAATGAGCTTTATATCTGGTTCGGTAGTGTAGCGGTTAGCACAGTCGACTTTCAAGCGGAAGACCGGGGGTCCGATTTCCCACCCGGCCACCATGCTGGATAATCGCACGTTAAAAGATAAGGCCTCGTTGATCCATTGCTCGCACAATTTTTGACTTCTGAGGGTTGACGTTCGTCAGCTAGTTAACGGAAACGAACAACAACGAACAAACAACAATATGTAATGAAACATATTGCGACTCACAATGGCTATAATGGTCAATTATCAGATTAATAATTGAAAAATGAATCATACGCTCAAGTTGATGCATAAGCAAAAGACTTACAGAACCTTGACGTATTCAGGTCAAGGTTCTTGAAAAATAAACCGATCAACACAGCATTTAGAACTAATAATATGTTGTGTGTATTCATTAAATATTATAAAGAAAAAAAATTAAGTGTCACAGAGGTCAGGAGTTTATGAATTGTTATGCAGATCTTGTCCGATGTTTCATATAGGTCAAACGGGATGATCATTCAACACACGTATAATAGAACATAAAACTAGTTTTCAAAATTAAAAACTGCACTCTAATTATGAAGGTTGAAAACTGACTCTGCTCGAGAGTTTGGTAATAGAGGTAAAAATTCAGAATATTTATTGAATGATCAGAATGAATTGAATAAGTCACCGTTGTTGAATATTTTCCCCTCCAATTGATTAAATCCAACCCATTCCTGAAAATGATCACCCTATGCAATTTATCAGTAATTTGTGGTTCAAACTTTACTAGGACAATGAACTGCTGGTCGGACTTTTGTTACTTAATGCGATGGTTTGAATATTGTATTATTGGATAGTTATTTATTCATCCTGCTTGAGGTAGCTATTGTATAGCGGAACACGTGTCGCAGCTTTTCACTCCCTTTGTCAGTGAGAATCGTACCAAACTGTACTATTTATTCAAATATGGATTCTTCAGGTATCGGCCAGTTCGAATCAACTCTTCGGGAAAGTGAAATGGAGATGACGAGCCAATTTGCTAGCCTGTGCGTTAACCGGTTGAGAGCCCGAATAATTTATTTCCTCTTGTAATATTATAAAGATTTGACTAAGAGAAGTTGACTAACACAAGGTGTTAGGTATGAACAGTTCTCGATGATGTTCATCAAAATTCTGAGATTCACTGATCTTGTTGCTGTTTTGATTCGAAACTGACCCCCAATGATATTTTTTCATATAGTATAAGGTTCTGAGCAACTTTTTAGCTTCTGTTCGACATCAACACGAAAGATAATACAACATGAAAAATCTGTATAGTTTGTACGTCAAACTGAAGTCATTCGTAGTTTTATTTTTTCCCTAACTTGAGAAGCAATTGAAATTTTGAACTGCTAGAATCTACAATGTCTTCGGGAAAATTGAATACTTGCATCACATTTATTTCGATGAAAACACTTGTGACAATTTTTCGCGTAACTCATGATTGAGTGGAATTTCAATATAAATCTTGTTCCCCAAAGTTATGAAAATAATCCTGCAGCACTAAAGAACATTAGACGTTCCTTGCCAGCCTTCTGGGCACACTGTTCGATTGTTTGAAATGATGAAAAATATGTCTAATGAAAATCATTTTTCTTCAATGCCAATTTTTGAGTGTTTGGTAAACAAATAAAGTAACAATTGACTACATTTATTTTTATGCTCAGCGTGTCCCAACAAACATTTTCCACCTCATCTCCGAGACCGTAGACAAAACTGAAAATCGCTCAGACCTGTCAATATTTATCTCGACGGGGGACTATTTCGCCCTCTAACCCCCGCGATTCCTACTTCAAATTCTTCAATAGGACTAGCATACTCTTGGTACATCATTCAGAAGGAAATTCAATAGCAAGTATATAGGTATAATGCAAATGAGTATAGATTGAGTATTGTAGAAGTTTCGATGGCGAATAACTTCAATTGATAAGCTAATGTGTTATCATATGAAATGTTCGAAATGTGTTCCAATCCGTTACTCACAGACGTATAAGTAATTATCGAAATGTTAATTATTTTAGTTCTTGACTTGTGGTTTTGTGTTTTCATTTTGTTTGTATATTTTTACGCGGAAAAATGTAATAATTTGAACCTAATAAATTATTATTTTATATCACTGCACGACACTCGTCTACAGATCTTCTGCGTGAATCATCAAAAGAATTGTTCTGAATAACTTATGAGATTGGAACCTTTGGTGTGAAAGTTGAAACTTTTCCTAGAGATCAATTACCCAAACACCAAACTGGTAATTTTGCACTCGACGCGCGTTTTGCTAAAAAGGTTAGCAGAAGACAATTGATACTCAATAAGTTTTCTTCTTCTGAAGATGCTAACCTTGTTGTCGAAACGCGCGATTGTTACTCAATCAATTTTTTTCTCCTGAAGATGCTAACCTTGTTAGCGAAACGCGCGTCGAGTGCAAAAATATCAGTTTGCTGTTAGGATAATTGATCTCTAGGAAAAGTTTCAAGAATTGTTCTGGCTGATTGAAAATGAATTTACTCATATAAACTTCATATTGCCTCCATTTTATAAAAAAATAAGGTATACAAATTTTACAGAAGCCAATTGAAAGATAATAATTAATTAAGTTTTGTTAAGTTATGTAGTAATGTAATGCATAATATTTTGCCAAAAACACTCACTTACATAATGACTGATATAAGCTTCGTGAGTAGACAGTAGAAATTTCTTAATTTTCGTTGAATCTCAGTTGAAGTTTCTGACCGGTGATAAATGAGTGAAAAAGTGTATTAAAGCTAACCCGGCACACCTGACAAAAGTGAATAAATTATTATCCAGTATTTAGACTCTATAAATGTTTTTATTTTTGGAAATTTTTTGTAATGTGAATACGCCTACTTGTCTTAATACTATCACACTAGTCAGTAAAATTTGCGATTTTATTGATTTTATGACATTACCTGAAGTCCTTATACTTGGTTACGTCCTATCATGACCACCTTGATGCAAAATTAGAAGATGCTGAAGTAATTGAAGAAGGCGTGGAAACTTTCGAAAATGTCACATTTCAGGTGAAACCGGAATTGACTGGGGAAAAAAATGCAAAAACTCTCCTCTCCACAAACCATTTACCTAAACCAAATCTCAATCCGATACACCTGATTTCCCAGAAGGTATGACATGTCTGATAGATTCGTTGACACCCAGTGATTTTTTTTCGGAAAACGTGAGTTTATTTTTTTCAGCTTTCAACGATCTACGAAATAAAAACCACTGTTTTCAAAAATAGAAAAAAAAGATACAGTGGTGGTCGGTGTTGGGGTGAAACACACTGTACATATATTGAAATAATTCCTGCAAGTTCATTTATAGAAACTATGGTCTATACGAATAACGAGTATACCTACTGATGAGTTTTCCAATTTTTATATATATTTTTTTGAGGTTCCGAATTTGTTATGAATAAGAATAAATCATGTGAAATATGTTCATTCAAAGCTTATTAAGGATACTGAGCTTTTTCGTCTCATATCATTTGTGAACAGAATTTTGAGTTTCACAATTATTATGCAATTTTTCCTTGGAAGTGAACTAGTCCATATAAGCAGAATTTTTGATATCAATGAATCGTAGTGGAATTAGGTTCATTCGGAACTTATCACGAGTACTGAGCTTTTTCCCTTCCATATTATATGTTTACAGCTATTTCTTTGTTTTTCATTTGTAACCGAATACATTGTAATGTTTGAGCCATCGGGAAGCACATCTACATCGTGCCGTTCACACGATTTCAACATAAAACATCTATACATTTATGGATGCAAATTATGATGAATCCGCCACTGGTGCCTAGAGTGGCATAGTCTTTTTATATCGATTGTCGGTCGAAAATAATACAACTTCATGGACGGATCGTTCTGGTTGTTCACTTACGAGGTAGGAATATGTTCAGAACAAATAGTTTTATAGTAATATATATATATATATATATATATATATATATATATATATATATATATATATATATATATATATATATATATATATTATATATATATATATAATCTACTAACTAATATATATCTACTATGAAAATGACCGTTGGTTTCTGCTTGTCTGCAGTTTTTCTGTAGCTAGGCAACCTCTCAAATCGTATTGGAAAAATATGTTTCATTTTGACGTTTCAATACTTTTTTCATATCTTTGATATCAAGTAAGTTTCTAAGCAGTTCTATTAAAATGATATATTTTCGAGAACCGCTCTAGTTGCAGTTTAGTTGCAAAGGAATAGACTTATTTTTGAATCATTCTGAATTAATTTGAAGGTTTTGGTTGAAAGAATCGATCACTCTAGCTTTGATATTTTTGTTACAGAGTTCTGGGCGGTATGGCTTTGGAAACAGATAACATTGTGAACGAATGTTACGACTTTGCCTCCATTATTGAAGAAAGCGAACTGGTTATAGTTAACGAACCTCTAACTATCGACAGCTCTGATAGCTCCGAAGATGACTGCAGAATTGTCCTGGATTCATGTCCTAAACCTGCCGCACTCGACAAAAAACCTGCTCTACCAAATATAATATTCGATGGTAATCATTTTCACCTTAAAGACGCACAAGGATGTTCCATCTCGAACAAAAAAATCCCGAAGGATAATGGCCAGAATATTAACGATGGTCTGGCTGTTTTAGAAATTTTATGTTCGCATAACCCTGTCGATCGCCCCGAGTTCGTTGACATTAACACACTGACACAAGACGAGGAAAAAGCGACATTGATTGAAGAAACCACGGAAGTTTTAGAATTGAGTGATGATGACGACGATGACGTCGTTTTTGTGAAAGAATACAAGGACGTCAAAGAAGTTACAGATGCAAAAGTGGTAGATCCTCCTGCCAGAGAAGAGCTCGTCAAAATTAGGAGGAACCCAGTAAGGAATGCGAGAAACAAGTCTAAGGATCTTTCGAAAGACTTGTTATATGAGGAGGATTTTGCTATTTTGGATGTGAGTGATAACGAATTGGAAAGAAAGGAGAACAAGGTATTTATCGTTTTGTATGTACACTCTCAATATATGGTGTCAGTAGACAGTGGGCAATAAATATATATTGAATAATTTGTGATCTGCGATATTACTACTCGTATTACTAATTACTTTCTCTCACGCATCTGGCAATGATATTCATGTGAGAATTCAGTTTTTCAATCATCATTGATGATTGCTAACATACTTAACAAAAAATCAATTTTGAACTGTTTGTTCTGCTGAAAATCATACAGGGTTGTGAATCACGATGAAAATGAATATTTTTCAATTTCTGCTTCACAGAATATATTTTTCCTTCAGCACACCTTCTAGCTATTGGATATGGTGGATATTTTATCACACAGCACATAATATCTAGAAATTGTTCGTGCTAATTTACGTCTTCTGCTGAACACGTATCCGAATGCAAAAAAGGCGGCGTTCTCCTTCATATTTATTTGTACAATAAAACCATGGTAACCGCCAGGTCCCTGTTTAACCTCATTTCACCTTTTCTATAATTTTTTGCTCTATTTTTCTCATTTAAAGTCTGTTATCCCCACATCCGAGCTTTTTGGAAACATTTTTATTGCTACTCAGGTATTTTTTGTCAAAACGCGGCGCTCATCCTTATTTCAATAGTTATGACCCTTCAAAGGTAGGAAGAAGGGCATATTCAACATTCTTTTTTGCATAAAGAGAACAATAGAACCACACGTTGTTATTCGTCATATACCATTTACAGCCAATTACACCTGCATTACTTTCAATAGAGTTTCGATCAATTTCGAGGTTAAAAAAAAACGATTGCATCGGATAATTGCCGTCTGACGAATAAACATTTGTGATTCTATCGTGCAAAAAAGAAGTATAAATATGCCCTTCTTCCGACCTTTGGAGGACCATAACTTTTGAACGAAGGAAAAGCGCCGTGTTCTGACTCCAGATTCGTGTTCTACGCATAAAAATACGTGAGTAGCAATGAAAATTTTTCCAAGAGGCTTGAGTGGATGACAGACTTTTACCTTTTTCTCATTCTGCATATAGAGTTTCTTCTTGAAAGATGAGAATAATCGTGATAAAAAAATTCTAAAAATATGAAATGAGGGTGTATCAGTCAATAGAAAACTTTATCGAATTATTGGTTAGCGTATTTGGTAAATATTCGTTAACCGCAGCAGTTTCGAAAAAAATAGTTTCAACTTATGCAATTCGAATCGCTAAAACATGAATCCGATGTCAAAACAGGGCACTCTCCCTTCCTTCCGAAGTTATGGCCTTCAAAGTTCGAGAAGGGTATATAATCCGCCTCCTCTTTTGTTTGGCAATATGAAACTCGAAAAATAATTCCCGATACGATTGCTTTATCGAAATGCGACCTAACCTAACCTTGAAATTGTATCAAGAAATAATTTCGAAGTTTTATATTGACAAGGTAGGTGGGTTTCAAAGTGAGTGGATCTTTACGACCCTCCAGTCCAACCGTGAGGGCTTTTTATTTCTCACAGACTTGTTACTAACTACCTACGCCTTAATCAGGAGTAGCATGGTTATTCGCGGACCAGTCACGTATGAAATGTGGCAGAAGTCATTCTCCAATACGACAGAGAGATTTCTTGAAGAAAAATTTCGGCCCCGTTGAGGAAGCGAACGTACGACCTTTAGGTCAGTAGGCGGATGCGGAACCACAGCACCAACTCCCTCGTTGACAGACGGTATAAAGTTATGAAGAAGGTGGAATAATGTACCAGGCACCTAGCGAATGAAAACGTGTGTCACTGATCTTTTTTTTGTGCGAAAAAAGCGAAATAAACCCTTCTCCCGAACTTTGAAGGGCCATAACTTCGGAACAAAGGGAGAGCGCCGCGTTTTGACTTCGGATTCGTGTTCAACAGCTCAAAATAGAACGCGAGATTATTCTGACGCTGAAGAAAACAAACTTCACCTCGAATTATCTTTCCCAATGTTTACTTGAGTAGTAGTTATATTTGTGTGGTTTGCTGATTGTTTTTTAGAATATCCCCGTTGAAACACATAACAGGGAGGCCGCATTTGGAAACACCCACCTGAAAAAACTTTTATTCCATGATTTCTAATTGAACATTGAGAAAGGTAATTCGAGGTGAAGTTTGTTTTCATCAGCGTCAGAATAATAAACAAATATTCACCAAACAATGCCAACGAGGCGTCAGCGCGGGTGCACGTAATTGGCCTTATCCTCGAGTTGCGTACTTATGGACTTTTCCTACTCCTAACATTCTTGTGCGGTAATTTCTTGTGGTATAGCACACTTTCTTCGTTAGCACCCATGACCGACGAGACAGCAAGTCATGAGAGGATATATGTAACACAATTGCTTGTCTATTCATATATATAAAATTAGATAGTGTCAATCCACAAACTGTTGAACAATAAAAAAATGACGATTATTTATTTAATCTCAGGAAGAATTAGAAGCAGAAATTAGCTGAATTTCGCGTTGGACAATTGAATGCAGTCATGAGAACACATATATCAGGTTGAATGTTACATATGCCATCATTTCACAAAATTACTTTCGAAAGCGGCCGCCATCAATATAGAATACATATGAGGTGTTTTCTGGCGCTCATGTATTTAAAACGTATTCGTCTCTCCATCTTTCTCTCACTATTTGACTGTCCGTAGGTGAGAGAGAAGGAGACAGACGAATACGTTTTAAATGCATTAGCGCCAGAAAACACCTATGTATTCTAAATGGGTCATTACCTAACAATTGTCTAATACGTTATGAATGGTTCAAAATAGTGGGAGTAAATTACGCGCGTACAGAGCTGCGAGTGCGGAAATGACCTGATGTCGCAGTGAATCCAACTATTCCCACCCACACATGGACTTCTGTGGATACTGCGTGTGCCTTCTCATCGCCCAGTGAGGGTTCTCTGGTTCCCAGTACTTACGATTCTGCCTTTTTACTGCACCATTCAAGCAAAAAGTGGCAGCACACATTGCCGTATAAATTGCGGTTGATAACAACGATTAACAAAATTCTTGTCTTCGATCGAAATCATCTTCATTTCATTTGATTTTTTAGTGAATCATTATCAATTTGAAGGTTTCTAAGTGAACAAATATAAGATATTTTACAATTTGAATGGGCCGCCAGTCAACCAACCAATCAGAATCTTCTGTTCTGCTTTGTGTTTCCAGCAGTATGTATTGCCAGTTGCCACTGATTTTCCAATGTTCACTGCAACTTACTTGCGACAAGCTTCGTCACTCTATGATTCCCAAATATTATCAAGATATTGTTCACACAAGCGTTCATGCCATAGAAAACTATCATAGGTGAATTGTTTCCTTACTCGAACTGAAAGTGAACGTTGAGGAGAATATGTTCACATGTAGAACTATTCTTCTTCTCATCTGACTCTTCTGACTACATGACTTGCTGGCAGCTGCTTTTGTTTTAAGAGTTTGTTGCCTAAGAGCTCCAAAATCTGGCTTCAGCATTGGTGGAATTTGACACGTAACTATTCACAACTATTGGGTTTCAGTAATCTGTATTTGAGTTATGAATTGAGTAGGAAAATGTTTCAGTTATTTTGTGATTCTATGTTATGTGAGTCATAGATGCAGGAAAGTTGCTTTTCAATATACTTCATCATTCATCAATCACTACACTCCACTATAAAATAGCTTCTTCAGGGGTGTTATGGTAATACCCATATACTACCACTGAAGAGGCTATTGTATTGTGGCAGTGTATGGTTAGTACCATAACACGCCTGAGGGAGCTTTTGTATACTGAAACACTTGTAGTGGTTCTATATACTGTCTAATGAAAATCACAATGTTTCTAAATTTAAGTTACCATGTCAGTGATTTTATCAAAATATCCAGGGTTTTGTAAGTTGTACACAATAAGCGAGAGGGAGTGGAAGATTTTGAAAAACGTTTATACTTATTCAATAAATCGTATTCCAATTCAAGAAATTTATTATCTCTTTTGAAGTTACTTGAATAATGATCATTCTCTCGAACTTGGAAGATAACATGCAGATGAGACCTTACTGACAGTTGAACGGATGGTTATAAAAGTTTCTATAAAATGATCCTCTTCCACATACTTCACGAAAAACGTTCACTTGAGTTTCTCGAGTTTCTTCCGATACTGAAATACTGCAGGTTACCTAAAATAGTAATTTACGTAACAATTCCGGAAAATACTGTTTTTTTGGACGAGTGGACAAAATTCTAGGACGAGCGTAGCGAGTCCTGGAAGTCTGCGAGTCCAAAAAAACTATTTTCGGTCGTGTTGCGTACACTTTTTTTCGGCAACCGACCCACTTCCCGGACGCTTTTTCTTTGAGAAGGTAGCATTTTCCCGGCCTAGTCCGGGAAGTACGTATTTCCCAGACTAGGCCGGAAAAATGCTACTTTCTCAAAGAAAAAGCGTCCGGGAAGTACCCACTTCCCAGACCGTTGCCGAAAAAAACACTTGCTAACCATTTCTTGTACACGAGGCACATTGTCGAAACCAAAATCGGCGTTCATATTCGAGGCGACATCATCTGCGAATTGAAATGAACAATAACAGCACGTAATAACACAACATAACCCCAGATACCTACGACAATACACCGCGGGCATGTGACGTCACAAGACAACTGTCAATCAGCCTGCTGGACAAACAAACCCTACTTCCATAAGCAACAATGGTAATTTAATGATATCATTATCGTAATTATGAAGAAACTACGGGTTTACCCTAATTTTGGTTATATCCTTAGTGTAACCGACATATTCAAATGTATAAATTTTGCAGTCTATATTCATTATTCTTGCTGCTTACAAGGAAATTGTATGTGAAATGGTTGATAAAAGTGCTTATTTCAACATCTTGTCTATGGATATCCAGAAGAGATATTTAGAAAAACTGAAGGAAAGTAAGGGATGTGATCCTTATTTATTGAAATTTGGGGATTGTGGTAATGCTGTGAAATACTTTCCTAAAGTGACATGTTGTACGACATTATAAACTATTTTGTATATGAGAGTGCATGCACAGAAGACTTCAAGACTATAAAAGTTTTGATTCATACAATATGTTTATATCTAAATGGATTAGAAGGATTGGAATGAAGCTTGTGAAAAAAATACTGAAAATGTACTTTAATAAATAATAATTTTCAAAGAACAGATTTAGGATATGTTATATAAGGCTCTACAAAATTATAAACCACAACCATCTTATCATATGGCAATCCTGTATAAAAAAAGGCATTTAGATGAGTTATGCTTTAAACTTCCCAATGGGAATGATTAAGTCTGCAAAGTTTCCCGGAGATGATGGATTTCACGATAACAATTCTGCAACTCGAAATCAATATCGGGACATAGGTGTTCACCAGAGTTTTGTGCATGTTCCACGTCTTCAACTGGTTAATTTATATCATTCAGAGTTTGATTTTGCTCCTCAATAATACTCAATTTCATCCATATCAACTGGAATATTTGCGATCTCATTTTTATCACGCTGCTCCCTACGATACAATCTCTGAATACTTTGAACTGCAATGATATTTGTTTTGTAGCCGAGTAATTGATTCGGTACCCAGTCTATATTGTCAACATCTTTGAGTGCACTTGGCTTGTCTGAAATGAAAAAATGAAATAAAATTATGTTTCCTAGATTCTTTGAAAATATCTCTTACAAAATGTTTTGAACACACCGTTGCCCATTTCAACTCATAAGAAAAATCTGTTCTTCTAGTTACCTGAATCCACAATTCACATCTCTTTTCAGCAAGAGAATTGATCTTTTTTTTATTGTCGAAAATAGAAGGGAATCGATGGAATGAAACATTATGTCTGCCGCTCTATTACTTCCACATTTCACAATCGCTCAAAATTGAGCCTTTATTGAGGAAAAAGATTTCAAAATATGACATAAACACACACTCAGCATAGGTAAATCAGATTTGTATATCCAGCAGGCTGGATTGACAACTGTCATTTACTGTCGTCTGTCAGATATGCCCGCGGTGTATTGCGGCATTGCATCGCAGGGCTGCGTTTAGATACTCAGAGCGAACGCCCGGGCGAGAGCGTCAATTTCTATGACGACACAACCAAAGTACACTTTGACTTTATGAACGATACAGATCGTAGTGTGTTACGTCACATACGTCAAGGGTTTGGCGGGTTTGAAACAGTGTGGTTGTGATAAACTGTTTTCAAATATTTTGCTTGCTGGCTTATTGGTGATTGGTGATATTAGATATTATAAATAAAACAAAAATGTCGCTTACGTTGAATTCAAATATTCATCAATTGGTACGATCAGAAGATGGTGGATGTGTTGAAATCGAGAAGGGAGAATGGCTTATCGTGCAATCTGAGAAGAATATTTTGTCATTTATTTTTACTACCCATTCCGCAAGAAATTGTTCAGTCAGTGATATATATAGGCACAACCGTTTGACAACTTCTCATAATCATCAAGTTTTCAAAGATTGTACATATATCGACTCACCTATAACTATCAGGGGTACCTAAAAGCCACAAAGTACATAAAAGTTGCTTCCTAGCTTCAATATTAGGTCTACCCAACACAAAGTTACTTTCTAAATCGGGTTGAAGAGTTCGAAGAAGCCATTCAAAAGTCTGAGTTGGAACTCTGAAGTGGCTCTGAAACTCTACATTTGTATTATTCATTACACATCCTTCAATGTATCCTGCCACTCTCGTTGGGGTTCTGCGTTCTAAACTCACTCTTCTAGAGGCACGTGAAATTATCAATTCTAGTTCCTTCTTCCTGGTCTTCTTCCTCATCATCATCAGCCTCAGAATTAAAAAATACCTTCATTTACCTGTTTATTGTTTAAATTCAAATTTTAAAACAATATACGTGCTTAGTGCGCATGACACGCCCAAACGCCCCGCTTTTAGAAAGGATGAAAAGTTGTCGCCCGGACAATATTTCTGAACGGCTAGAACCAACATTCTAGGGTGTGACGTCATGTTTCGCCCAGCATTCTCGAACGATTTTCAAACGCCCAGACGCGCCGTGTGTAGTTTCTAAATGCAACCCAGTGTATCGGTGAAATTGATGTTGGCTAATGTCATTATTTTTTTTATATATATAAAACTTTATTTAAAGAATGTTCGTGAAATGAAAATAATCCAATTACAAAATTCCATATCTTAAGTCTACTAGTCTGTCAGATCTGTTGCCCTAGCCACTCGTTTCACTGATTATATATCAATATATTTTTTAAGCTATAAAATAAAATAGCCACTGATTTTATATCGTAATATTTACCATAGTTATTCCTGTTGTGTAACATCAGGTCTGTTATTTTCTATCGCATTCAAGTCGGGTACATATTCTATTAAGCTTCCTTAAATGAGGTATATTTTTTTACTATTATTATTTCTTGTTGTAGTTGATCAGTCTCCTGTATTCATCTACTTTGCTTTTTCGCTCTAGATTGAAATATATCAGGGGTTCACAGAACCAAATCCAAACATACAGGTCTTTGAAAGAATGTAGGCTCTCACGGCCGGTGTTGATACATCGTAAGTATTTCGGGGTTGAGGGCCGTGTCCTGGAATTTTGATATCCGGTGCTCTCGGCTACATCTGCGGCAGCCATCTTCAGCGGTGGGTCGTAGTTGAACTCCTTCCTGGGAGTTTATTATGACTAATGGAGGTACTAGTTTCTACATAGGGACTCCAAAAATCACCCAAGGCAAACAGAGGGCGTCATAAACACACTGGTCGATAGAGCGAAACAGATTTGCGAATCGGATTCTCTGAATGATGATTGAAACCATTTAGGAAACACTCTACGAGCTAATGGTTACCAAGACAGGGAGATACAAGGAGCAATACGACCAAAGACTACCAAGAACCCATACTCTGAAACAAAGAACGAAACTCCGCTCTTCTGCCCCACCTGAGGAAAACCACGGATCGCATTGGTAAAATTTTGAAAAAGCACAACATTAAAACAATTTACAAGCCCACGAAGGAAATTCAGGAACACCTGAGGTCGGCTGAAGATCCAAGAGACCCCCTATCTAATGCTGGGGTATATAGGATTCCGTGATCATGTGGAAAAGTACATGTAGGAACCACCAAACGTAGTTGTAGGAACCACCAAACGTAGTTTCAAGACACGGATTAGTGAGATCAGTCGAAATTGTCGGTTGGGAAGAACTGAAAAATCAGCTGTAGCCGAACACGCCCTTCTTGATAATCATAATATTCAATTTGATGAGACCTCAATCCTCTCAACAACAACACATTATTCCACTCGCTTATACCGTGAAGCAATTGAGATATA
Source organism: Zygogramma bicolorata (assembly GCA_032362365.1). Taxonomy (NCBI): domain Eukaryota; kingdom Metazoa; phylum Arthropoda; class Insecta; order Coleoptera; family Chrysomelidae; genus Zygogramma; species Zygogramma bicolorata. The sequence continues at coordinate 7,320 of JAVJAQ010003372.1, read as the reverse complement.
TAAACATGAGAATAACTTCAACAGGAAGGAAGAGGGACTGACCTCAAACAAAATTTGGCATCCCATTCTAAAGACTTTGACGACGAAGCCAGACAGAAGTACATAATCCGACATACGACAGAACACGGTCCGACCACAAGATATTAACGAACAATAACCTCCACATTTGCCATTAGTCATAGTAGACTCACAGGAAGGAGTTCAACTAAGACCACGCCGCTGAAGATAGCTACCGCAGATGTAGCTGAAAACTCCGGAACTCAAAATTCCAGAACAAGCTAGAAAAACTTACGATATATTCAAGTCCTTGTTATTTTTGATATTTACTGTGAATATTTCATGGAAATCTACTCTATCAACATCAATTTGAAACTGTTTCATCAATAGATTTTTCATCCAGCACCAGACACCGTCAATGCATTTGCCTTTCTCACAACTATTGGATGCTGTGTTGTGTTTGTGTAGGGGAACCATTTCGCTCGTTGACAGCCATACTGTCCTAATACTAGATTCTACCGGGAAAAGGTGTACATGGCCTGAGTACTTTTCACTGATGATGGTCCTCACTCTTCCATATGTCGAAAGTTTGGCCTTGATTTTTTCATTAGATAACAGCCTCACGAACTTTTATTTCTTCGGCATCTTCTTAGATATATATATATATCACATTTTTTTACTTCTTCGTCCCTATATTCGATAACACCGTTGGTTTTCAGAAATTTACGAACTGTCGAGTTCGCAAACAATGATTGCTATACACTCCCTATGTAGATCTTGTAATGGATGTGATCAAATTGAATCAATTGTATTCGATTTCCTGTTAATTAGTTTATCACGAATCCATTTATGAGTCCAATGTTTTTAAAATAATGATACGAACCCATTGAAGCAAAATTTGAATAAAAACTGAATATTCGCGATTTTCGATAGCAGATATTCGCGAATGTTCAAAAAATGACTTTCCTTACATCACTAGTTCCTAACATCAATGCAAGTTGCAAAAATTTCTCAGATATCAACATGAGAAAAAATTTGAAGTAGAGTTTAATATTTTCTTGGTAATTTCAAAAATGTTGCAAAACTTCAAACTTCCATAATTCCACAAAAAATTCATCCAATAAGTCATTTGAGGCCAAACAAATTATTATAACTTTTTTGTCATTCCCAAGGCTATTTCAGTTTAGTGAATCAATAAAAATTTGATACCAATCCATTATTACTTTTCATTCAACGAAGATGAGCATTAATAGTTGTAATAGAACACGTAAATGAAACTGTTCGGTGGATTTGGCGTGACTGATCAAATCGCTCGCCTGCACGTTCATCGGATTTGTACCCGATTGATTTTTACCTCTCGAGGGATATCACAAAGTTACGATTTATGCACGGGAACTGAATTCCGGAGCAAAATTGCTACCAAAACTAGGAGATGTCGACAAAAACCTGAGGGAGAATGGAACTGCTTTTCGAAGATTAAAACGTGGAAATCTTAAAGCGTTCTAGGCGCAGTATTGAAGCTGAAGAGTGGCATTTCGAAAATTCATATATAACGAATTGGTATTTTTGTATTGTTTTTTATCATTGAGTAAAAATACTCCGTACTTCTTCTGTTACGATATTTCCCTGACACAAAATTTCAGGTCAGACTATTTTCAATCTGATTGGCCGATTATTTTGATCCTTTTCTGGTAGGCTTGAGGTAATTCTTAACTGAATTAGCCTTAAGAATGACAACACGGTAATAATAATTTGTATTTTCGAAAGCCAGAGGGTATCAATTGTAGGCAATTTGTAGTTAATTTTCAACCCCAATCGTCGGCCTTTTTCTCAACCCTATTGCTGTACTTGTGGATACCCTAAAATTGTGGTGTGTAGCTGCTGATGGTGGTGGTGCAGTTATTTTAATATGGTTTCGAAAGCTGCCTCCTTATATTAATGTACCTCAAACGATTTATCAACGGTTCATTCCTTCTGTGTAGCCCTACAAGTGACGACCAGGAATCTCTTCTTTGCTCTTGCAATGGTTTGTGGGATTGCTTGAGGATATCTGAAGATACTTATAAATCACCATATCGCAATATCGTTTATTTATGTAGGTCATTCTCACGACAAGCTTTTATATCATATATCACATACATGTTATGAATTATTACAACAGTTGACTAACCGTGAAATCCACTAGATTTGGAAATATGGCTCTTTTTGTGAGCGTTCCGGCAGCGAAACGGTTATTTTTCCAAAATAACCTATCACAGAAAAATTTTGAAAATTTTGTCTGCTTCAGTTTTGCTTGCCAAAAAAATATTTTTGAGATAGACCAAATACTGAAAAAAGTGTCAACAAAAAGTACGAAGTTCCGGCTGAACTTGTGACCGCAAACTTCAAATTCGTGTTCAATGACCCAAAAATATGGAGAGCGGAAAAATGAAAATTATAAAAACCTTGACTCTGAACCCCAATTTTCTTGCTAATATGTCTGGTCTATTATTTTTATAGACATTTTATAGTTATCATTGATATAATGATATGATTTTTGAATTAAGTACCGAATATTTTTCAGCCTCCCGAAAAGAAGGCCTCATCTTTCTCTGAGTTACCGAAAGAATGGCCAGTTAATGTCCATGAGCGTCCCGAGTACAATACGGTAACGAAAACAATCGAACCATTGGATTACACGATCAGAGATATCCAGAAAAAGTCCGTCGCCAAAAAATCCAACCTCGATACGGCTCCCGTTCGGAAAAAAAACAGAAAAAAAGCTGTTAAACGCAAGAGAAAATCCCGTGCCATGCCCGAAGTGGAAAAAGTGCCTCTAGATACGTTGATCCCGTTAGTTAATTCAACAACTGATATGCTGAAGGACTTTTTTATCAAGAGCAAACGGCATAAAGATCTCACTAATTTCACGTCCGATATTTGCACGTTCGAAAATAAGGTAGCCATTCTGAAAAATCAAGCTCTCTTATTTTCTGTTGTCAATAATTTAGATCAGAACGAAGTAGTAGAAAAATTCAAACAATTAAACGTAGAAATTGAAACCAAAGACTGAATATTAATGATATGTATTATAATAAAATGTTCTTTAAGTTCCTTAATTTTTAGTTTGTTAGACTTAGGTATTGTGATGTTTATACCGACATTTTAAATAAATATTTTTGTTTTCATGGTTGTTTGATTCCTTTCTGTCCTAACCTTTGTTTATACTGTGAAATTTCTCCAGAATATAATTCGACTCAAATTTCCCTGCCAAAAAGAAATATGCATTTCATAGAAATATATTCAGTTTCCGAAATTCGACCTCATTGAATCTTCGCCTCGGCTTCAATTCCCAGTCTGAAGCGGCAGACTGTTGAATTAGTGATTTCTACATGGTGATTTATTAATGGATATATTCAGGGTATCCATTTTTCATGTACCTCATACATATTCAATTTTTCATGGAGCTATCTCTCAGTCTATTACAAGCAATAAGTTCTAATGCTCCATGTTGAACCATTTGTATACATGCAATAATTTTTTATTGCTATGCATTGCTTGGGCGCTCTCATGCTTGAGACGGGAAGATAGAACACCAAATATATGGTTTTATAATCAGGCAAAACTTTTTGTCAAGTGTTGGTTCATGTTAATTGAAAAATTAGTCGAAGCGGTAAGCAGCAAATAATATGATATACACTAACAAATTTAATTTTGTTAAATATATTTTAGGTTATATAATAGCAAGGACTATAACTGAACCCTTTGGAACACCGTATTAGTGTATTAGATCTTTCGCATCGTGCTCTTTTCATTACCTTTCAATCTGTCAGTGAGATCATACCAAAACCCAAGAAAAACTTTTCTGAAACCTTTTTGTTTCGATTTTTTCCGAAGAATTTCGTGAGAGATATCAAATGTGCAAATTTTAGTTCAGGCATCTTTGGTTTTTTTGAAAGCACCTAGTCGTAATGAGAATAGCTCGGATAGGCTTCCGCGGTCGGACATGTGATGCCTGGAGCTTCCTGTTGAACCTCGTCTGGAATCGTTGTTCTGTCGACGTTTCGACTTTGGAGCCATTCTCAAGACTTCTTCGTGACTTGGTGCCGAGGCCTAAGTCTCCTCAACCCCCAGTTCTCATCTTGACAAAGTGAAAACTGTGGTTTATATATATACTAGCTGACCCGGCCACGCGTTGCTGTGGCTAAAGTTTTTGTTATATTACATTATAGTAAACAATCTAAGAGGAACAATAAGAGAACATCAGTCACGGAGTCCACTATGCTTTTTCACACAGATGGTATTTGTAAAAAAATATGGTGATCTCCTTATTTGACTTTCTACTACTATAACCCTTTAGTACAATGAAATTATTTACGAACAAAGACGAAAATGTTGATGTTGGTATACAAATTCACTGGATTGAGATTTGAAGGGGAAGTACGTTGAACACAATTAATTAAAATGTTCTTACACTTGATATTAAGCAGAAATCAATAGGTACAAAATAAAAATTTATCAGATTTATTATTTCCATTTAATTTTATAACAAATATAAGTATATTACAGTATAATACAGTAAATAACATGTGACGCTTAAACTCATGAATGAGGTAGGCAAGGCAGACAGTCTTAAACTTTTAAACATTGATATCTATTTTTTTGAATTATAAATACTATCAATTTCAATTTAATTTAACACCAATCGGTGCACAATGTTTTTGGTTAACCTGTCTTCAGCTAACACAAATAGATTCGACGGTTTCCCAACACGTGAACACGCAACATATAGTTGCCCATGAGAAAAACATGGATTTTCCAAATCTAAACCATTTGTGGTTGTGCATGACCTTCTGCTGTCCTGATTCTTCGAGCTGGATTTCTTGATTCAATTTGTTCTGCCAACTGATGGGCTCAGCAGCGCCATCTATTGATTACTTACTCAACCCAGTCGAAAGGTATCGACATCTGTTAGAATCATTTGGAGTTAACAGATAATTGTGACTGTCAAATAATAACAGACAAATAATTAGAAATAAATTAAAAAAAGTATCCTATGTCCATCTCCTGGCTCTAAGCTACCTCCCTACCAATTTTCAGCCAAATCTGTTCTGCCGTTCTTGAGTTATAAGTGGTGTAACTAACACGACTTTCTTTTATATACAGTGTGTCCCTAGACGAGTGGGACAGTTGAATATCTCTTGAACCAACGGGAATTTTCAAAATATTATAATTTCACATTATATCGCATTATGAGAGCTAACTTCAGGAATTACTATTTTTTATACGAGGGGCGCAAGAAAGGCTCACAAAATCGAACATCAATTTTTTCAAATGGAACACCCCATATATTTCAATATATCTGAACTCCCATTCCTTCAGGCTAATTATTGGTTTTTTATTTTTGAAAATCCGACAAGGCGTTGCCAAGTTATACCAGTGGTTCATGAAATGCAGACATTTTTTCAGACAAACCCATTATTCATACTACGGAAGAATTTCTGCAATCATTCAAGACTGTTAGTAGTCGGTAGCATATTCTATAATATGGAATACTCATCTTTGTCGAAAGTTATACAGGGTGGTCAGAAATATTATATGATTTTCACGAAATTTAAACTTCCTTCACATCAATTTTTCAAATATTTCACTCTACAATATGAATGATTTTATATCCCATTGGTGATTTGATTGTCTATGGCCAATGTTGGTGAAAGAGACATATGAATTTCATCATCAGCAACTCCTCGTATGGATTGGGGATTTTGGTGTATGTATGCTAAAATTCACGATTCACGATTGGCTTAGAATGTCCTGGTTGTTTGTTTGATGGTAATTCCTGATCGGTTCGCAGTTTAGCCTCAAGTCTAATGAAGGTATTTTTTCCTGGTTGTCTTCGATTTGGGTAACGTTGACTGTAAAATACTCGAGCTCTGCGTGAGTTTTTTCTCGCTTCGCCAAATATGAGCAACATGTCAACATACTCATCTGGTGAAAATAACTGTGGTATTTCAATATTCCTTCCACAAATAACCGGGCAGCAACTAAATTCGTCTTGAGGGGCTTTAACAATAAACATACTTTATTGGATATGATCTTGAGAAACACAATATGTATTTATGCACTAAAGTATTTTTATTGACGTTCGCTCATGTCATATAACTGACATGCTTTCAATTGTCCAGAGCCACCCTGGACTGCTTGAGTTATTACCTATAGAGGAATATACTACTCAAATGTTCAATTTGGAGCATTTGCAGAAAGTGGTTATTGAAGTATAACAATGCAAGTATTGCAAAAAAAAATTACATGTAAGTAAACTGAAGGCGATTTGAACATTCAGAGTGAAATTATCAGGGGCGGTTTTAGACATCAACTGGAGATTATCGTGCCTAGATATTCGTAAAGAAGGTAGTTTCTTGTAGGGACTCTTATGTAGTTAATTACACTAGAATACGTAGTTTGATGTTTTTTTTTTGCATTTTCTGATGATGAAATTCACAACCATTGACCATAAGCAATCAAATCACCAATGGGCTATAAAATAATTCATATTGTAGGGTGCACTATTTGAAAAATTGAAGTGAAGAAAGTTTGAATTTCGTGAAAATCATGTAATATTTCTGACCACCCTGTATAACTTTCGACAAAGATGAGTATTCCATATCATAGAATATGCTACCGACTACCAACAGTCTTGAATGATTGCAGAAATTCTTCCGTAGTATGAATAATGGGTTTGTCTGAAAAAATGTCTGCATTTCATGAACCACTGGTATAACTTGACAACGCCTTGTCGGATTTTCAAAAATAAAAAACCAATAATTAGCCTGAAGGAATGAGAGTTCAGATATATTGAAATATATGGGGTGTTCCATTTGAAAAAATTGATGTTCGATTTTGTGAGCCTTTCTTGCGCCCCTCGTATAAAAAGTTATAATTCCTGAAGTTAGCTCTCATAATGCGATATAATGTGAAATCATAATATTTTGAAAATTCCTATTGGTTCAAGAGATATTCAACTGTCCCACTGGTCTAGGGACACACGTATATATATATATATATATATATATATATATATATATATATATCCCGTGCTGTGATAAATCTGATAAAACTACACTATAATTTTATCACAAAAATAATAAACACCCAACGAAGATGACACGGGTCGGCTAGTAAAAGATAGTTTATGATGGAGATAAGTTAACCACATTAATTTTTTTAATAATGTTATATATTCTATTATGATATTCGTTAATTCACACCTTATTGAATGTGCGCATCATATATATATATATAAATATATATATATATATATATATATATATATATATATATATA
>JAVJAQ010003371.1:0-24929 GCA_032362365.1 Zygogramma bicolorata | reverse complement strand
TGGGAGGTGAGCGGGCTTCAATAAAACACTTGTGGGCTTGTAACTTCACTGTACTACTCCATAATAAATTCATACAAAACATAATCGACGCCAACAAACATACATGTTTTTGCATCCCTAATCACGACATGACCAATAAGCAATAGACTCCCGCCAGAAAAGGACAGGTTCTCCCTCTTTCTTAGTGACCGAAACAGTGCGGCCACCATAACTAATACCAACTTATTTCCTAGCGCCAAATTCAAAAATTGACTACAACTCGGCCTGTCCTGACCTGGAGTTCGTCCTCGAACATATACATCATAAAATCTTGTAACATAAACATAAAGTTTCATAATATCATAAGATAAATCACATAAGATCCGTCCTTTTCTTTCACCATAAGAAAAACATAATTTTCATAAGAGCTACTAAATATACTCACTAAAAAGTACATAATCAGCGAGAATACTTATTCCACAAAACAAAAGTACATAAGTTACCATAAAGTCATAACTAATCTTAAGGACCAACCAAAAGATTGCATAAGAACATGTCCAACTTGTTTATTAAAAGTGTCAAATTAAATGCTGAAAGTTACAAACTGTGTATTTTTTTTCTTCTTTATTCTGATTTTCCAGTGACGCCATAAGGTTTCAGTCTAGACGCATCAAGTACGCCATCATAAGGTAATTGAGAATTCTGAAAACCGATAATATCAGTGACAGCATAGCGGTCGTTGGGTAAGATAGTTTTTATGACATAGGGTCCTCTATACTTAGGGATTAATTTCTTGTTAACCTGGGGAGTCGTATCCACATTAGCAATCATAACATAGTCACCTATTTGGTATAAATGAGCATCTTTATGTCGTTTATCATAATACAGCTCATTTTTGCCTTGCGCCCTCTCTATGTTTTCTGAAGCCTTCCCCCTCATCTCTTCTAGATTATACTCTTCACCCTGACTCAAATTCTCTAATACTAGCCGTAAATTATCCTGAACTTTTCCTACTTGGTTTCGCCCAAATAATAAGCGTGCAGGAGTATCTCCTGTAGAACGATTTATAGTGTTATTAATACTAAATTCAACTTCCCCTAAAATTTTGTCCCAGTGAATTTTTTTCTCGTCAACAATTTTCCCTAATATTGGAGTCAGCAATCTATTCATTCGCTCCACCTGACCATTTGCCCTTGGGGCACCTGTGGCTATTAGAGTATGCTTAATATCATTTGCAGAGATGAAATCACAGAATTCATGGGAGGTGAAACACGAACCTCGATCAGAAACTATAATTTTAGGTTTACTATATGTGCTGAAATACGTTTCTAGATGCTTAATAACCTCCTCAGAGTTGGTTGTTTTACATGCATAAAATTTAATAAATTTGGTAAAACCATCTACTATCTCAAAAATATATTTATTTCGATTCCCTGTTTTTTGTAAAGGTCCATAGTGGTCTATATGAATAATTTCAAATGGCAAATTGCCCTTTGGGATACTATGTAGGAATCCTTCTCTCTTACCTGATTTAGGGTTAAACTCTATACATTTGAGACATTCATCAATATGATTTTTAATTTTATCTCTCATTTTAGGAAACCAATATGTTCGCATTATAATTTCTAAAGTCTTCTCTAGACCAAAATGGCCCATTTCATTATGATAAGTATATAAAATATTAAATACCATGGAGTTAGGTACATAAAACAAAAGATTACCTTTCAGTTTATGGTATACTAAGCCATTACGCAATTCGAAAAAGGGGTGTTCAGTTTGTTCTAATTTAGTCTTGATCCTACTTATTTCTTCGTCAGTGCTTTGCCTCAAAGCCAAGGTTTGTTCGAAGGTATTTCCTTCCAGAATTAGAATATTATGGACCCTACTTAAAGCATCAACATGACGCATATTTTTGTTAGACCTATGCTCAATAGTATAATCATAATTTTGGAGAAGTAGACACCATCTCATTATACGAGGCACAATGTCCTTTTTCGATAATGTTAAACGAAAACTATCACAATCAGTGACAATCTTAAATGAAATTCCCTGTAAATAGATATGAAACCTTTTCAGAGAATATACAATAGCTAAACACTCCAATTCGTAGCTATGATACTTTGATTCGGCTTCTGAAGTTCTCTTACTAAAAAAGAAAACTGGGTGAAATCTACCATCAGCCTGTTTTTGTAATAAAATTGAACCGTATCCTTGAGAGCTCGCGTCGCAGTGTAGTTCGGTTTCATTATGGGGGGAATAAATGGATAAAATGGGTTTTGACATCAACTTATTCTTAAGAGTTTCAAAGGCCTGAACATGGTTACGATTAAATTCAAATTTTGCGTTCTTTTTCAGTAAATCATACAAGGGTTTTGCTATCAAACTAAAGCCTTGAATAAATCTACGGAAATAGCTGGCTAAGCCAACGAAACTATGTACTTGCTTCAAATTAGTAGGAAGGGGGTATCTTTGAATAGCGGCTATATTATCATCATTGGGGCTAATACCATGTGCACTGACACGATAACCGAGAAAGTCAATTTGCTCCTTCAAAAACGAGCATTTATCAAGTCGTAATTCCAATAGGTTTTCTGTCAATAATTTAAAAACTTTTCTTAATATACATATATTCTCTTCAACCGTTGTAGTAGCAATCATTAGATCGTCAAAATATATCAAAAGTTTACCTTTCTTCAATAGGTCATTAAATATTTTGCTAAGATAACGAGAAAATATAGCAGGGCTTGAACTCAGACCAAACGGCATTTTTAAGAATTCAAACTGGCCTGAAGGGGTATTAAAAGAAGTGTATTTTGTAAACTCCTCTTCAAGAGACACATGATAAAACGCGTTTTTCAAGTCCAACTTTGTGAAATACTTTTTATCTCTAAGACTATCTAAATGATCATCTATAACAGGAATTGGAAATTGATCCCGTACTAAATATTTATTCAATATTCGAAAATCGACACATAGTCTATGACCTCCCGACCTCTTCTGGGTTAGCACTATTGGGGAACAATATGGGGATTCACTTTCTCTAATAATATTCTTTTTCAGCAAGTCATCCAAAATTTCATTAAGTACCATTTTTTCAGAATATGATAAACGCCTTGGTCTACAAAAAAAAGGCTCCTCCTTATTTAAAATTAACTTCATTTTAAAATCAATTTGAGGCTCAGTAGGACGCTCAGAATATAAATAATACTTTTCAAAAATATCTCTCATTTGCAAAATCTCTTGAGGTGACAACGAAGAATTAATATAGAGGGTAACCTCTTTCGAATCAAAAACATTCTCAATGAGCATGATATCGAATTCAGGCTCAGGGCTCATTGAAACATCACAGTTTCTTCCCCTCCGAATAATGTTTACACTATTATCACCGAAAGTAATGCCACTGATATCAGGATTTGTCATAAAATCTCTACCCAAAAGACAGCGAAACGACATGGTTTGCTTGGGTACAACATAAAATGGAATTTTATAAAAATATGTATCAATCAGAACTTTTCGGTAAATAAACCATTAATAACTAAATTTGAATTATTAATACCCTTAAGCATAAAATTTGGCATCTTACAAAGCTCAACAAAATCATGGGGAACTATTGACTCACTAATCAGGCAAACGGGGCTTCCACTGTCCAAGACGCACTCTTCTGATAGGTTGAGACGAGGGAAATCCACTTGAATAGTATAAGCCATGGGCAACGGCTTTTCCTCAATCAAACCCAACATGTTGGACGAAGGGGTTGAACTGGTCACCACTGGACTTGAAACGTTTTGCGGACAGTCTGGATATTTATGGTCCAATTTTCCACAAGTAAAACAAGATCCCTTTTCTCTACGAGGCTTTGTGCAGTCTCTCAGCTTATGTCCCTCACGATTGCAGTTGAAACATTTCAAAGCACTCCTACCTGGGGGCCCATTTCGAAGAGGTTGCACACCAACTTTGTGCGCTGCAGGAGGTCCCTTCGAAGATGTAGGAAAGTCTCTATCATCCCTCATAACATTACTCATAAGATTATACAAATCTTCCAGGGAATGGATTTGATTCAGGAACATACGTGCCTGGTTCTGCAAATTCCTATCATCGAATCCATCAATCATATAGTGAATCATGTCAGAGTCCGATACTTCTGCATTGTTGCCTAATAAAACTTTGTCATGGTAGTAAGCAGAGAATTTTTCGTTTTTCCGCCATCTCCTCCTTTCCATAATTTTCCTCAGACTGACCAAATCAGATCCTGCACTGTACATCTTTCTCATTTCGCCTTTGAGCGTTTCCCAATCCATATTTATAAAGTCTACCTTAGATTGATACCAATCCCTAGCACTCGAAGTGAGTTTTCCGACTGATATTAGCTGCATAATGCCATCTGAAATTCCGTAAACTCTCTGGATTGACTCGATCCTTTCCAGCCAAATGCTTACGTTTTGACCAACTCCAGAAAATTCTGGAATCAGTGCGGCAATCTCGGCATTTGAAGGTTTTGCTGCCGGCGTAGCCCCATTATTTGCCGGGTTGGGTTGGACCGGATTGCCTCTGGTTCTGTCGTATAGAATCATCGCCCTCACCGTTGCTTGTATCAAATCTTCGACGCTCAGTTGAGCCGGTGGAGCACCATCCTCTTCCCTGTCGTGCTGAATCGGCGGGCCATTTCCCTCGCGGTCGCTTCCATTCCCAGCGCCATTTTGCCGGGGGCCGTTTGAGCCAAACATCGTAAAACACTAGTAGCAGTAGTAACTAAACTGATATAATAGCTTTGAATCCCACTTCTGAGTTGTGGGAGGTGAGCGGGCTTCAATAAAACACTTGTGGGCTTGTAACTTCACTGTACTACTCCATAATAAATTCATACAAAACATAATCGACGCCAACAAACAGACATGTTTTTGCATCCCTAATCACGACATGAGCAATAAGCAATAGACTCCCGCCAGAAAAGGACAGGTTCTCCCTCTTTCTTAGTGACCGAAACAGTGCGGCCACCATAACTAATACCAACTTATTTCCTAGCGCCAAATTCAAAAATTGACTACACTGGAGATAGCTCTGGGAGGTTTATAGTAAAATTACCTTTGAGGGGAAACGCTAATAAATTAGGGAACTCTTTGGAAATGGCAACAAAAAGATTTTTTAGTTAAGAGAAAAAACTTGAAAAGAATATTGATTTGAAAAAGGAGTATTGTAAATTTATTGAAGAATATCTCGAATTAGGGCATATGGAAAAAATTGATTTGAATTTAGATCAAGCTAATCTAAAAAATATTTATTATTTACCGCATCACGCCGTCATAAATAATAGCAGTGTTACAACCAACTTACGTGTGGTTTTTGACGCGTCTGCCAAAAGTGACAATGGAATATCGCTCAACGACATATTAATGGTTGGTCCTAATTTGCAGGATGATATATTTGAAATCTTGATCAGGTTTAGAAAATATTATATAGCTCTTACGGCAGATATCGCCAAAATGTATCGTCAGGTCTTAGTAAGCGAAAAATGTAGGGATTTGCAGCGTATTATTTGGAGAACAAATAGTAAATCTGGTTTGGAACATTATAGACTCAAAACAGTAACCTACGGTACAGGCCCGGCTTCATATTTAGCAATAAGATGTTTACATCAGGTAGCCTTCGACATAGAAAATGAAAACCCTCTTTTGAGCAAAATCATTTTGAAGGATTTTTATGTAGACGATTTGATAACAGGGGCGGACTCAGTTGAAGGAGCCAAAATTATTGGAAAACAACTTTCTGAATATTTAGCTAAATCAGGATTTTTATTGAGAAAATGGGCTTCGAACCGTGAGGAAGTTTTAGAATACATGTCTGATAGTGAAATTGAGAATATAGGTTACTTTATAACTGAAGATGATAAAAAGAAAACTTTAGGAGTTTTTTGGAACGCTAAGGAAGACAATTTAGAATATGTCATAAACAAAACTAGTTTCAATTCAAACGGTATTACAAAAAGAATGATTCTTTCAATTATTTCTCAAATATTTGATCCGCTAGGGTTAGTAGGACCAACGACAATTAGGGCAAAAATAATTTTACAGCAGTTATGGAATTTAAAGCTAGATTGGGACGAGTTAATTCCTTTAGACTTATACACAATATGGATCGAGCTTTATAAGCAACTAGACGTATTAAATGATATTAAAATCCCACGACACGTACTGATTGAAAAATATAGTACAATTCAAATTCATGGCTTCTCGGATGCCTCTGAGAAGGCATATGGAGCTTGTTTATATTTGAAATCACAAAACGATAAGTTTGAATCTAAGGTTCATTTACTTTGCGCTAAGTCGCGCGTCGCACCTTTAAAGGTTATGTCATTGCCTAGATTAGAGTTATGTGGCGCCTTATTACTTGCTAAATTATTGGAAAGAGTAAAATTGGCCTTAGACCTGAAAATTGATGAAGTGTTTTTATATACCGACTCTACTATTGTATTAGCTTGGCTTTCCGAGCAACCGAGCACCTGGAAAACCTTTGTAGCAAACAGGGTTGCTGAAATACAAAATTTAACTGATATTAAACAATGGAGACACGTAATTTCAAGTGACAACCCTGCAGATATAATTTCAAGGGGAATAAATCCAAAAAATTTAGTTTCTTCAAAGCTTTGGTGGTTCGGCCCTGAGTGGTTGACAAGAGAGTTTGAATACAGTTCAAGTTACGAATCTAATCTTTGTGATATACCAGAAAGAAAAAATATTCAAATTTCATGCGCTAACTTGAACATTGATGATTCTATATTTAGCAGGTATTCTAGTTTATAAATTACAACGGGTAGTAGCATTATGTCTTAGATTTGCACAAAATTTGAAGCATAAAGATAGTAGGTTGTATGGAAGGTTGTCTACTTTAGAAGTTGAAAATGCTCTACTAGTTTTATTAAAGTTGATGCAAACGCAAGAATTTCAAATAGAAATTAGATGTTTAGAAAAATTCAAGCCATTACCCAGTAACAGTAGAATTAAGGATTTAGATCCGTTCTTGGATGCGAAGGGACTATTAAGGGTAGGCGGTAGGCTTAAAAAATCTACTGAGGTTTATAGTGTTAAATTTCCAATAGTTCTACCACCGAAACATCAACTTACGAAATTGATTATTTTAGATCAGCACCATAAACAGCTGCATGCGGGTGCTCAAGCTATTTTGTATTCTGTAAGACAGAATTATTGGCCAATCAGCGGCAGAAGGGTAGTTAGAAGTATCCTTTCTAAATGTGTAACTTGTTTTAGAGTGAGGCCCTCATTTGTTAAACAGAAAATGGGTGATTTACCCAAAAATAGAGTAGTACCAAGCAGACCATTTTCCAGTTGTGGCATAGATTATGCTGGTCCATTTTACTTAAAGGATGGTAAATTGAGAAATCGAGCTCTAGTAAAAGGATACATGTGTATATTTGTTTGTTTCAGCACAAAGGCTGTGCACATTGAGCTTGTTGGTGACTTGAGTACAGAGTCTTTTTTGAATTGTTTGAAGAGATTTGTATCTAGGCGTGGTTTGTGCTCTGATATTTGGTCTGATAATGCAACTAATTTCAAGGGGGCTAACAATGAATTGAAAAAGATAGCTGAACATGCTGAAACTATTGCAAAACAAGATGAAATTATAAATTTTTGTACTCAGAAGGGTATTATTTGGCATAATATTCCTGCTAGGTCTCCACATCAGGGTGGGTTATGGGAATCTGCGGTCAAAATAGCTAAGCATCATGTTTCTCGAATGATCGGTAATTCATCTCTAACTTATGAAGATTTAGTAACTGTTTTCACGCAAGTCGAGGCGGCGATGAATAGCCGACCTTTAACCCCTTTGTCCCATGATCCGAATGACCTTCAGGCCCTATCCCCTGGTCACTTCCTTATTGGGGACACCTTGACTTATTTACCGCAGAGGAACGTTCAGGACATTTCTCCCATTCGATTATCCAAGTATGAGCTGTTACAACGAATGTTCCAACATTTCTGGAAACGGTGGTCGAGAGAATATTTGAATTCTCTACAGCAAAGATCCAAATGGCAGAGCGAAGAAAAGGGCCAAGTGAATGTTGGTTCTTTGGTGATACTGAAGGAGGATACTCCACCACTCAGCTGGAGGCTGGGAAGAGTTATTGAGGTTCATCCTGGACCAGACAGTTTGGTGCGCGTCGTGAGTATAAAAACAACGAATGGAATTGTTAAACGTGCAGTGCAAAATGTCTGTGTGCTTCCCATAGACTAATAATGACAATGTTTCAAGGGTTTAGAACTATTCATGCTTCATTTCATACCCTACATGAACTTATAGTTATTCTGTTGAAAGCTGGTGCTTTCAAGGCCGGCGGTATGTTTGTTCCTGAGCCGCTACCGCTAAAACTCTTTCGTTTCTTTTTTTCAAATATCGCGCGTTTTCAACCCCGGTGGCGCTGCTGGAAGAGGTGAGCGCGCAGAACCCGGCATTCGAGCAGAGGCGTTCAAGATAGACAGTTGCAAGTTGAACAAAGTTTTTGTATTTTCAACATTTATATGCATTTCACAAAAATCCTGTAGTAGTGAATATAGCTTATTAACAACATACAGTCCATTAATCAAACTACAACGCGTGAAGAGAAAATAAGTGTGGATGTACCCACACAAAACCACAACTACTATTCGATAGCTTATGCCAAAAGTGGATGTTGAGTACGAAAACATCGGAATCTGCACAATTTATAAAAACTTGTTCAATTCCTCCACGAACAGCAACGAAAATGTGGCTGAAAATCCTTCAATCTGCTTCTAGGTGATTGGACTTCAAATCTAACAATTCAGATGACCTATTACCTTGGAGCTATCCACCGATAATGGCCAGCTGGGATTTTGGTTGAAGGACTTGATATAAATATTTGTAGTCGGTTTCAGTTAGTTTCGGTTTAGCAGGGTCTGAGGGGTTTTTTTTCAAATGATTTATTCAACATCGGCCTGTTTCCCCTACCAAGGCCAATCATCGACTCCGGTGACCACATTTCCCCCAACCAGAAATTTTGCCGAACACTCTGGTATTCCAACCAGAGATTGGGATCCTTTACGAGTCCAACAACCATGGACTCAGGACCGCCGGCTTTACGTCTCCTCCGAAGGACAGCAATTCCTCAATATATCTTGTGTTCATTGATATATTGCCTGCGAACTATGATATAATACTTTTCTGCAGTTTTATGAGCTTTCGACGCGGTCTTTCCCTGCTGCTTAGCTTCAGATATCGAATGACTAGTCACATGGAGAGCTAGGCCATGCCCGTGAGGTATTCTTTTCATCATTCTTTTGTTGATTAACTATCATGATTGTAACGGTCATAGAATCTTCGCCACTTAATGTCCCCTTGAAAGTCATTGTCACAGTGTCTAAGATTTTTCAACAGTGCAGGATATGCTTCGATTTACCTAGCAGGTGGTGAATGAATTCGGCTAGAGCGGTATGTTGCGGTGTCTTTCTGTTCGTTACACTGATATATATCACTAAACACCGCTAATGCTTCATGGAGTGTATTGCCTGACAATTTTAGATTTTGACTGCTAAATGAGGCTTTTATGAAAGTCTTCCATTCCGGCGTGAATGTGCATTTCTTGGCGGCATCTTCAATAAGAATTTCATCACACAACTTGTCCTCTGGTATGAGTTCAGTAGTGGATAGTTCCTTCCGTAATTCCTTAGCACACATGACGATTTTGCTACAGTCTAGCCGACGTACACGTTCAGCTATTTCCTTAATGAACTTTCTGCCATGAAAACCAAAGAAGATTGCTTCCTCTCAGTAAGATATGAGAATAAAACCTTGTCACCAAATTTATCGATCAGCATCACTTTGAGATCACGATTAGAACTACATTCTCTACTTCAGCGAGTACAGTCATGCGTTGAGCCAAGTATGTCAATTCAAAAGCGGTCGTCGAAACACCGTCTTTTATATCCGCCATTAATTTGTCGAAAGCAGCCAGTCTCTGTTTTCCTAGTCTTCCTCAACTCAAATCATCAATCAGAATGAGGTCATCGGTTTTTTCAATCGGAATGTTTCGCAGCGCCCGCTCTAAATATTTTTATTGGCATAATATAGAATATTTGGGAGTAACAAAATTCTTAGAATTATAATTGAATGAACGAATTTCAACACTCAGTAGATACATCCGGCTTGTTAGAAGAGATTCTGACAAGACTTACGAAACAGGATTATGTGAACAAAATCTCGATTGATTTTTATATCCAATAATTATCTAAATGTAAATGTGCCAACAAATATAATGATAATGAATAAATCATCAAAATAATCCAAGAAAAACGAACTTTCTGGCCTTTGAGAACCCTCACAAGTGCCTGGAGTCACTGTGAAAGTGATGCAGGCAGCAGCACACACTTCATTCAATAAATCAATTGAAATTTCATAAATAACAAAAATATGTGCTACTTACCTGAGACACCCTCTGAAGATGGTCTGGAGCCAGAATCATGCGAGTTGAACTGCTTTCCAAAAATTTGTAGTCAATTATTCAAAATTCATTTTCCAGCCAACCAGTGAAATTACTATACAGCTTCAATTGCTTGAATTCAGCTGGTCAGGAACAAATTCGAAAAATATATGGACAGTCACAGTTCACAAACAATAGAAAGTTCAATTGCGAATAAGCAATTAAAAATGATTCTGGAAATAAATGAGGGCCAGTTGCGCCGCTTTTCTTAAGTTGTGCTTTATCTAAGCCGACTTCGTTGCTATGGATTTGCCAATCAGCCTCCTTGTTCCTTAACGATTGAGCCAAGTTGAATCTCTGCTGAGTTGAAGCGGTGCAACTGGCCCTCAAAATGGTTTCCTCAACCAACTGTTGTATATATCTTAATAAAATCCATCGGAATGAAACTAATAAATACAGAATTTATTTACGAACTTGTGTGGCTACAGTATACCAAAAAAATACCTGACAATCGTTTTTCATTAACGCGATGAATCGAGATCTTTCTCACAGAAACCTGAAAAACATGGCCTCCCAATTCCAATCAAAAATCTTAATTCATCACAATTAAAATCATGAAAACTACCAGAAGCGTCAGAATCTAATGAACATACCTTTTGTATCATAGTCCTATTCACACTCCACAAATTCAAAAGGTTTTACTTCGATTTCTACCGGAGAAAAGTTGATAACAAAATCTAATATATCAGTCAGTACCAACAATCGATCAAGAATCATCTAGCAAGGGCAAGGGTAAAGCTTCACCCTCAAAATCCTATCGATCAATCCCCGTCAAAAAGGGAAGGGCTCGCGCGATTGATTCATAACAGATTTTTCCTGCGATCAAACTTCCATCTTCCATCGATTAGGATAAATGAAGTACTTCGATTAATATAGAACTCGATATTTGGATGAATAGATAGAAATTCGGCTACTCTCCGCTAGGTGTCATTAGGAATACTATTTATGAATTCAATTTTCAAATTAATTCAATAAATTAATTCGTGAAACGATAAAATCGTTACATGCTTCATTATCTTTCTTTCAACATTTCATTCAAACTGACAAACACAAATCTGCACCAACTTTTTTCAAGTGAACTGTAATATCTACAACTATAAATAAGTAGAGGACGAAACAAAAACGCTGCAAAAAAGATTTAGATATTTTCTAGAGATAAATTGACCAAACTGATATTACTTGCACCAAACAAAGATTATTCACCATATCACCAAACATTTAAGCATCTTCAGAACAAGAAATATGATATTAAGGATGACATTTTTAATTTGAAAATAAAACCATCCACCCCCAAGATCGGTCGACGTAAAATTTGTTGGTTATTATCTATTTCTGTTCATTCAATTTCAGTTGCATTTTTCATTTGTTTCAAAGCGTCGAACGATGGAATAATAGTTATTCTCATCAAAGATTTAGATGTTCATATTTACAGGGTGTGTCATAAAACATAGTCCAACATGAAGGGAGTAATGATATATGCTTTATTGTCATCAGTCTCTCTGTCAAATATTTAAAAAAAGAATTATAAAAGATCACCTGTTTTAGACTGAAATGCCATATTACCAGGCAACTCGGATGTTTTTCAGCTCCTCCTGCGATATTATTGAAATTGTAACCATTATCACTTCACCACGACTGCAAAACAAGCTCCTTTTTCAGTGCACCTAGGAGTCACAGCCTTGTGAAAATCAGGGAATACTGGGAAGACTAACGTTCTCGAGTGAGTGAGTTATATATTATTTTTACCAATTTAATATTATAATAAAATGCATCTTTTATATCCCAACAATTATTCATCAACCATTTCAATTTCAATTCAATACAACTAATTGTCAAGCAGTTAGTTCATCATTCATTTTTGTCGTTTTGATTGACCTCTGCTCAAAAGCATTATTATTATGCATAATATCAAACACCTTTGTTGGTAACATCACTTCATTATAATCAGTTGAATTTCTACTCATTACTGTTGAAACATCCAACAATATGAGTCGATACAGTTTCGAAATGACAATCCCAGAATATTTCAAAGGCAAGAGTGTTTTTGTTACTGGTGGAAGTGGTTTCATAGGCAGGGTATTCATTGAGAAACTGTTGAGATCTTGTCCAGAGTTGAAAAACGTGTACATGCTCATCAGACCGAAGAGAAATTTGAACATAGAAGAAAGAGTGCGACAACTGACAGACGTTCCAGTGAGTTTTATCATTGTTTGAGTTACTTTTCAAAAAACACCTATTTTGGAATTATACAAAAATAGTTAGTTGAAACAAATATATCTACTGTTATATATCGAATAATTATACTCAATGAATGTTCTGACTTCGCAAGTTCTTGTTTATGAGGTAGCAGTAGGCTTTTTAACATTGGACGTGTTTAAAGTATCTTCCAAGATCTTACTGACTCTGCTGACTCGAACTCTGAGAAGTTGTCATCTCTGGTAGCATGACACCAGTGAGACGTCAAACTCACGATATGACAACTTTCTGTATCGAGAAAAAGTTGGTGATTTGTATCAATGGAATGCCATTTTTTATGGGGGTCTTCTAGGCGGACACTAGGTCTTCTGATGCCAATAGCGATAGGGTTTCTGCGACAACCTCTGCAGAAAATCTACAGCATCACTAGTGGGATGATGCAAGTAATAGTGACATACGTGAACCACGATATGTGTTTGTTCACGAAAGGCTCGTTGATGAGTTTATCCCGTTCTTCTGAGTACTGGTTATGCTGATGTCCGACGATGTTGAGATACTCGGTATTTATTTCACAAAATTTAATAGGTTCGAGTTCAGGAGTTTGGATTTCTCCGGAAGATGATCAAAACATTATGGAATGGAATCTGAATGACATATTTGCTATCCGTTACATTTTGAATATTTCTGAAATGAAATATTGCGAATGGACTCTTGTGTTTCCGATGGATGCGTTGCATTCGGAGTGGAGTTTTAGAATTGAGAATCGGTTTAATGATTTTGATAATTACTCCGCGATAGAACACTCAATTGTAATAGATCGAGAGCTCGAAATTGATCAACCACTTGTTTCGTGAAATCGCTTGAGCATTATAGTCCTTCGCGTGAGTCACTGTCGATTGGCAGGATTCAAAAATAGCTATTTTTCATTCGATATGCTCGGAATTCAATAATGTCCAAGTACTGAGCCTGAGCGGTATTATTCAGATTTGCTGATAATGACAAATTGTTTTTATTCAAAGTTTGCGATACTTCCTAAAGTGAGTGAAGTAGATTTCCTGATGTCATGATAGAACTATGTATCATTTTCGATCGTGCAAAAGTGATTGAATCAATAATATCTCTAATGAAGAATCCAGAGAAAAAATAGCTTTCCATGAGTGACTCACAAATTGCTGAAGTTTTCATTTGATGTCTTTCATCGAATATTCCAGGTCTCTAGGAATCCCCTCAGAAGCTCATTCAAGGGGTACCTGGGACCTGCAGCTCATGAAATGGAATCCGAACCACTTTGGCTTTGTGGCTGAACGGCATATATCAAATTTGAAAAGTTCTGGTACTCCCCAGTATTCGAACCGTCCAGGTGAGAGGCCTTTACGCCATGACCACGAGACCATGTGCTTGATGAAAAGACATCGTATCTGAAAAAACTATCAATATTCATCTATTTCCTTGATATCTCGGCTGAAATTATCTTCATCAATTTGTACTTTATGAATGTTCTAATCGAAGTCTTCGATAACAGATATTGTAACCGATATTTGATTATATTCGAAAGATTTTCTGATTGGTGTCCATCTCGATTGATTTTATTGATACTGTAACCGAACGTACCCCTGTATTATATGTACGGTTAAAATACTGCCACTTTGAATCGTCATGTTTATCTGCTTCTTGATCACGATTTCGGCTTCCCGCAGTAAACCGGCACTCAGTCTGATATCAGAAAGAAACCCCATCGTACCACCTCAAGAAGCTAAAAGTTTTATTTCCATGAATTCATGACCTAGTTTCCCCACGTTGTGTTTTTTTATGAGTTCGTTTCAGGATACAAAGTTCTGTTAGCTGTAGAGAAATGAAATGCAAAAAATTGATCAACAGATTTATTGACTTCCTTGAAACAACTAAACAATGCATGTGAGTTAAACTTCTGATATTATATTTACTGTAATCTCATTTCTAAATACGAAAGTCCATCTGATTTGGAAGAGCAAATACCTATCTTAAGAAAATATCCATTGTAGAAATAATTGAAAATGAAGGTCTCCAAAATGTAAAAGTTTGAGTAATTATCAGAATTCGGTAAAAGATGTTTTGTCGCCAATTGTGTGAATGGGCATCTGGTACACCTATAACCCCACAATCATGGAGTTGGCCAGGTTTTGTCTCAGTGAGATTCATCTTTTTGGGTGCACACCATCTGGCAATCAACCCGATACCGTCCTCCCCATCTTTTGACCTATTCGTGCACAGCAAAATGTTGGTAGTTCATTTCATACTCTTTTTGATTTCTTATAGTGAGGGAGGTACCATATCTAGCGTATGAGTAACATTGCAGTGAATATAAACGTACTCAGTTCAACCATCTCACCATTTAGCGGCAGTTCATTAACACAACCCGCATACTGATTTCTACAATCATTTTCAAATCTTACACTTAGCAGTTGGATATTTCCCTATTGACAATCTCTGAGTTTGAAAGACTAGTTTCGAAATTCTGAAAGAAGTTAATGTGTGAGACTTTTGGATAATTGGTTCCTATTTCTTACTGACCTGTGCTTCCTTGTTCCAATTCTAATGGTATTTCATCCGATCTTGTCGGGGACTCCATTCTCACGAAGCCTGGTACCGGGGAAGAGTTCAGGTCCAATGGAAGAGTTGTTGCCTGGTTGAAGGTCCAAGACGAACTGCCTTACCCTGGAAATCGGTCTGGTATTTATAGGAGAAAGGTTTTTTCCATAGATACCGTCTTTCCCCATAGAATTCAATGTATTTTGCCGGAAAATCCAATCTAGCTTCTAACTCACGCGAACCAAGGATCTGAAACTCATGCAATATGTTCTGAGGTAACCAGCACGACCAGTCCGGAAAAACGAGTGTTGCCCCATTTTCTCACAGAACATCCCGAAAGTTGAATTTGTTTGGGTTGTTGACAACTCACGCTACAGGACATGTGTTTGGAAAAAGCCCCTGGGCACCGGAGAGTGGCTGATTATGGTGTCAGTTTTCTGAGAAAAGAATCTACTACAACTCCCACAGAGAATTTTGTATGCCCAGCTGATCACAAATCCCCAATATCCCTACGAAGTTGAGGTGCTGTACCAACAGCACTCAGAATAGCCAAAACTTGCTCATTGTCCGGAAACTTTACGTATTTTTCTACCAAGAAAGTGTTGTTGAATATTAGGGATGTATATGCTGTCCTCGGGTTGTCCCATTACCTGAATTCTGTTCTTTCGTTGATAGGATTCTCACCACTGAGAAGGGAAATGTGCAGGTTCTCTTTTTCTGTTCAGGTATGCTTATTCTAGATCCTTGTATACTTACCTATCAACTTACCTATTGACCGTCTTATTCAGGTTGAATCCTAGAATTTATAAAAAACAAACAACACCCCGGAACATACTATCTCAATACAATCTGAGAAGTATTCACCGTCAGATCCATCAAGATTTCCCATTCATTTATTTCCAGAATGTACTCATACCATTCAGTAGACAGCGTTTGTTTTTTGTCCGCGAAAATTGCTCTATATTTCATTTGAAGTGAGTCCGATATTTGACTGATGATATTGACATGGGTTTTTATTAAAGCATTGAAAGCGAAAATTCTAGGTTCATCTTCGTCTACAACATAGATCACATTTTCTAAAATTCTAACATTATCATCTAGTGCGTCTTTCATGGGTGTCAACAAGTCTATCTAAACTAGAAGAAGACACCGATTAGATTATTGATTGGATCCATCATATACTGAGTGCTGACTGTCGGTGACAGCAGGATTATCCCGAAATGAGGTAATTTCAATGGCATAGTTCCAAACGCTCCGAATTGACTTAGTTTCATTTCGAGTTTTACAGTTCACTAACCTTGCAGAGTTTGAATATTTTTGAATGATATTAAAGGGGTCATCGAATTAGTTGTCGAGTTCGTTACCTATTTGGGATTCTTCCACGTGGAATTTATATTCCGGAAAAATTTCGGAAATGTTCTAATCGAATCTGATCTTGATTTTTCTCATTTGTTTATCGATTTTTGGTCTGGCTTATTTATGAATATATATAACATTCGAATGTTCAGATCTCTTATATATTTCGATATCAAGTCTTATGATTGTAAGTAGTCCAGATACTAATTCGTACGGTGTGAAGCCATCGTTTTATTTTGTGGATTATTGTAGCAAATAAATGCATACGGTAATACTGATATAGGGTGTTCTTTAGTGTTTTCAGATTGATGCGCTTGAAACAATTCAGTAAAAGTTGTATGAAATCGTGCGATGGATCCGTTGGATTGGGGATAATCAACGCTGGAATAGCTGAGTTTGAAAAGAAAGGGGGTGCATATACAGGCTGATTCACGGTGGATGGCACATTAGACGTTTCTGGTGAACCAGACAACGGATCACTTTGAAAATTTAATGGAGGGCATATTCGGACATTCTCTAGCCAACTAAAATATTTTCGACAATGCGGTGTTGCCGCTTCTATTAGAAAGCAGTAGCAACTTTGATTTTTCAAATGGAACACTCTGTATATAATATTATTTTTGGAATCTCCAACAATTGCCCGACAACTTTTTTTGATATTTCTCTATACCTATCTGTTACCGTTTTCGAAATAAAAATTAATTTCAATTTTTTTCTTCGAAAATCAAGACTTCTAAAAATGCCGATATCTTTTAGTTAAGAAGTACTATGATATCGAAATTTGGTTTGGAGTTAGGTGATACTTGGACACTTCCCACACGTCAGCCTAATCTCCGTTACTTCAATACAGGGTGGTAAAAAAATACAGATTTTCGTTTGCTTGAAAAAGTTGCTGAAATTTGATTATTTCAAATGGAACGCCCTGTATATTATTGAAAATTCGGAAAGTTGCTGAAATTTGCTTCGTCCACCGTGAATCAGCCTGTATACGTCCTGCATTAGTTGATTCTCGACCGTAGTCGCAATGTATTCCCGGTGATGTTCCGTACTGTTGAGAGTGTAATAGTATATTATGCAACGATCATGTAATGATGGTTATTAATACAAGAGCATTAACCGGGATATGAAACGAGCCGAAGGTGAGTGTCGTATGGTTGATGCGGGTGTATTGATAACCATTACATGACAGTTGCATACGCTATTTCATCTACACCCGATGAATAGTGAAGAACTACAAATGTTATATTTATATTTGTATTGTACACAATAATACTAATTAAACGCATTTCTTCAAAAATTTCACAAAATTGTAATTAATGGTATCACTTCGATAAATGAAACGATGAAACGATGAGAAATGAAGAGAATATCAAAATTAAAAAAAAAGATTATTCGAGGCCGGAATCGAACCCATGTCTCATACAATTCATCCAACTGGTTAATATAATTTCAGCGCCTTAGACTTCTCGGCTACGGAGAGCTAGGAATATCTGATTGAAAACATAAACAAATCATGCATTTGTTAAATGGAAAATCTAATCATTTTTACTGTATTTCTGTCGCTGAAGGTGTCGAAGGTGATTCTCTCATATCGCTGGTATCAGACATTTTGTTATGATTATCGAAGTTTGGCTATATCCTTCAAAAATTCAATACCTATACCGAATGCTCTGCATTCGACGTTTGTCAAGTCAAAATCGGTATAGGTATTAAATTTTTGAAGAATATAACCAAACTTCGATAATCATAACAAAATGTCTGATACCAGCGATTTGGGAGAATCACCTTCGACACCTTCACCGGCAGACATACAATTAGAATGATTAAATTTTTTATTCGAAAAATGTATGATTTATCCCTTTATTTTTCCAATCAAATTTTCTGAGCCCTCCGGAGGCGTGCGGTCTAAAGCGCTGACATTATATCATCTAGATGGAAGAGACGTGAGTTAGGTTTCGGCCTCGAGTAGTCTGCTTTTTTTTAATTTTTGATCTTTCCTTCATTTCCCATTGTTTTATTTCTCAAAGTGATACCATTAATTACAATTTTGTAGAATTTCTCAAAGAAATTCGTTTAATTAGTAGTATTGTGTGCAATACAAATATAAATATAATACTTGCAGTTCTTCACTATTTATCGGGTTTATATAAAATAGCGTATGCAACTTTCATGTAATGGTTATTACATGATCGTTGCATAATATACTATTACAATAGTTAGTATTAACTGATCGGAAAGATTTGTCTTCTATGTCTTTGTCTTTTGTCGTAAAATTTTCATTGTCAATAAAATACACACCCTGTTTGACATCTATATCTTAAGTGCTGTGACTTTCATGCAAGATAATTTGGATGGATTCGAAACTGTTGGAGAGATCAATAAATACGTCACAAGGAGTTCCAATAGGTTGTATGTTCCTACTGCCTCACTAAAACAAATCAAGAAAGGACCTCTAATAACCTCATTGAGATTATATAACCACTTGCCTGGCTCACTGAAGTTGCTCAAAAATCCAATCTTCAAAATACATTGCAAGATATTTCTAACTGGTAAATGCTACTACTCCATCGCACAATACTTTGAAGACAAATTCCAATAAAGGGTCAAAATGTATAATTTTATTTGTGATGTAGGTTCAAATTACTTCATGGTTCATGTTACCTATTTATATACACCTTACTATATACATTCATTTTAGATTAGATGTTATAGTTTTATATTTATTGACAAAGTAAATACTTGTTAACACAGGTCTGATGAACAATAAATGATTTGATTTGATATTTTGTATGCTCGAGTAATATTTGGTGGGGATTTCAAATGATTCATATTGATTCGTTCAAAACAAGTTTTTGGTGTTTCTGTAATGACAGGAGGCGAACTGAGATTTCTTCGACAAATTAAATCTTTTTGACGAATTTTGCAACTTTTGACGAAATTTTCTACATCGTTAAGAGACTTCGCCATTTTTATTTTTGTCCGATTCGTCTGATTGTTTCATTTGTGACTTGTAGATGAATGTGTTCAAGAATTGAAGGGATTCGTTCGGGATCAGGAATCCTTGTAACTTTTCAAAAAATTTATTGCTTGCGTTTTTTACCTGCAGATATAAACAATAAGAATATTTCCAATGCCGGGAACCCTAAATTACTTTTGATTAGGTTTTTGTTACATTGAATTGTATGTATTTCCCAAAATAGCGAAAATTGAAATAATAAAATCGGTTTCCAAAACCGAAGATAAAAAAACAATGAGTAACAATAGGCCTGTATCACTAATTTCAAACTCATTCAAAATAATGGAAAACATTTTGAAAACAAGATTACTCAATTTCACTTGGAAATTCAAACTAATATCTGATCAACAATACGGATTCAGAAAGATCAACTGAAGATGCGATACAAAATCTAACAATATTTATATATGAAGCTCTCGACAAAAAATTCCAGCGCTGTGTATCTTCGTTGATCTTTTCAAAGCTACTGATACTGTACGTCATACGGAACTCTTGACGAAATTAGAGGATTGTGGAATACGCGGAAAAGCTTGTGCAATATTCGAAAGTTATTCACATGATAGAGAACAAAAAGTTATTATTGACGGAATCATGAGATATCTTAGAGTTGTTACTTATGGTGTTCCACAAGGAACCAATCCTTTTCATAATAATGAACTCCCGAAGACACCAACAAAAAGTGAAATATTGAACTTTGCTGACGATACAGCAGTCCTATAAACTGTCTCCTCGTGGGATCAACTGAAAACGTCCGCAGAAAAAGATTCTATGGAAATTCAAAAGTGGTTTTGTCACAATAAACTCACTGTCCGTTTCAAGAAGACTAAATATGGGATACTTGAATATAGATAACATCTATCAAATACCTGAAAGTGATTCAATGAAATATCTTATACATGTAGACAGGCATTTTCGATGGAACCTACAGATGAAAGAGGTAATCAAAATGTTAAGATGAATACTTTTCAAATTCAATCACCAAACTTCCTTGACATTCAGCATTTGAAAACATTGTACTTCGCACTTATTCAATCTCAAATATCCTATGGTATAATAGGTTAAGGAGGAATGAAAGATTGCTATCTCAGGAACCTAAATGTTATACAGAAGTGAATACTGAATATTACCTTGAATAGAAAAAGAACTCATCCAACTGATTCTGTATTTCAAGAAGCGAATGTACTTGACATTCGATAACTTTTTTGTATGAGCATTATCGCTAATCAGTATCACTACTTTTATTCGGGTTTGAAGGCCGTCGTTTTTTGGAATTTCTTCCTGACGTTTCGCTGGCTCGAGTGGCTAGCTTCTTCAGAGGCTCATTCATCTTGAAATTCACTCCGATGACTGGAGATTTTTTCTTCGCAAGTTGTATCTATGCCGATTCAGGTAGTTTGCGGTGCTAATTATTCCATTCGGATAAGGGTAATTGTCATTAATATTGATTACCTTGTTTACCTCATCTGGGTTCGGAGAATAATCATCATTATTATCTAAAGAACTACCTGCAGTTATTATAGATTTTTTTAAAATAGGATTCCATATTCGGTTGAGGTTGACAGCTTCTTCTTTTCAAACTGTATTTGAACCCACAAAGAAGATTCAACAGAGCCTCAGATCGGCTAAAGACAAAAGAGATCCACTGTCTGCGATAAACCCCTTATCGCATACCGTGCACCTGTGGGAAGGTATACATCGGTACCACCAAAAGATCCAAGGGAACAAGGCTGAAGGAACATGGGAGAAACTGCAGACTAGGGCTAACTGACAAGTCGGCTGTGGCGGAACATGCACTCAGTGAGGGAAACCACAGGATTCTGTTTGAAAATGAGGAACTGATTGCCCCCAACCAGGATTACCATAGCCGACTGGTACGGGAGGCAATAGAAATCCACAAACACACGGATAATTTCAACAGAAAAGAAGAAGCTGTCAACCTCAACTGGATATGGAATCCCATTTTAAGAAAATCGATAATAACTGCAGGTAGCTCTTCAGATAATAATGATGATTATTCTCCGAACCCAGATGAGGTAAACAAGGTAATCAATATTAATGATAATTCCCCTAATCCGAATGGAATAATTAGCACCGCAAACTAGCGGAATCGGCATAAATACAACTTGCGAAGAAAAAATCTCCAGTAATCGGAGTGAATTTCAAGATGAATGAGCCTCTGAAGAAGCTAGCCACTCGAGCCAGCGAAACGCCGGGAAGAAATTCCAAAAAACGACGGCCTTCAAACCCGAATAAAAGTAGTGATACTGAAAACCTCGGCCGCGAAAGCCTCAACTATTTTGTCATTATCGCTAATGTAAAAAAGGTAACCAATCAAACCAAAACCAAAAAATAGAACCAATCATTCATTCTTTATACTAATAGAAAAAAAAGAACTTCTCTAAGTGTACCATGATGTGATAAAACTATTGGACAAAGAAGTCCAATGGTAAGTGGCCATTGGCTCCGAGAATCGTGAGTCCTGAGCAGACGCAACGAACCAAGAATAACGACCTTCTGCATGCGGCCGGCCAAGATTTCTGCCGCATTACGGCATGCCGGTATGGTCTCAAGCTCCGAGAGTAGCGTTGATCTGGAACCATCGAGAACACCTATAATCAGAACCACTAATTCGACAGAATAGTCCGGGTGGAGCCTGCGGAGTTCGTAAAGTTAATCCCGGTACTTTGTCCGTTTTTCCTTCTCTTTTCGGACGATATTCGTTTCGGCAGGGGCCGAAAACTCAATAACGAATATCGTCTTACTTCGGTGGTCGAAGAGGACTATCAGACATATTGGCTTGTATTTGCCTGAGGATGGGAAATGAAAAGTTCCAAAAAATTCGACACTTTTCATTCTCCACAACGGACTCAATATCCTCTGGAGCGTAAGGCAGTACCGGTGTCCTGTCTATTCCATACGAGTGCCGAAGAAAATAGTACAGCACTCGTAAGGCCGCGTTAAGGCGATGGATATAGGCCGAGACCGCATAAATTGCACAAGATGACGGTAAATGCATCAAAGTCTCGGGCGCCTGTCGGCAGGCCCTGCATCTAGTATCAGGGACCTCTATAAACATCACGCGGCTCCGGTAGACTAGGGTGTTGAAGACACCGTCTTGGCACGCCATGATGAACCCTTCAGTCTCCGATTTCAGCTCAACTGACCTGAGGAAGACAAATGTCAGCTCAACAGACAAGCCATGGTCTTCGATGTTCTTGAAGAATACTCTATGCATGAGTTTGTCTGTATGCAGCTGCAGCATTTTAGCATTCTCTGCAGCCTTGATGTGAGCTTTTCTTCGTGCGGGTTCCAACTCGGTGACAGAGAGTTGGTTTACCCGCTCGGTTTCGAAGACTATACCAAGTTCATCAGCAGCGCGCCTTGCTGCCTTGAATAAAAAGGCTCCGATTCCTGCACGTTCGTAATCTCGGACCATGCAGTGTAGGGGATCCGAACTCATGATGACTCTACAGGCTCCATCCAGTACCATTCTGTTGTGAAGACACTCCAAACTCAAAAGTCCACGGCCCCCTTGTTGTCAAAGGAGATATAACCGTGGAACGGACGATTTGGGATGCATGCTTCTGTGCATATGCATCATTTTGCGAGTCTTCACGTCAAGTTGCCGCAACTCTTCCTGTTTCAATTTGACTACTCCGAAGGAGTAGAGTAGAATCGTAATGGCAAGCATGTTGGTGGCAAAAACTATGTTCTTGCCCGACAGCTCTGAGGACCAGATCTGCCTTAGTTTCTGACTATACTTGCCATGGAGAGCATTTTTTACCGAGTTTACCTCTTGGGTGTGTCGTTGTTCCACACCCAAATAGGTGTATGTCTCTCCGGCATTCGAATGATGTAAAATGCTTCCGTCTACGAGTTGGGCATCCTCACTTTTTTCCTTGCATCGTCCTCTTTTGAGATGAACCAGTGCACATTTGTCAATCCCTAATTCCATACCGACAGCATGCGTGAACTCCTGCACCACACTGAGGGACTGCTGTAGGTCCCTTTCTCCAGAGGCATAGAGCTTGAGGTCATCCATATAAAAAAGATGGGTGACCTTATGCCTCCGGTTTCCAGGGGTGGCCCGCCGCAGATTTTTCTGAGCGCAACGGACAATGGCATTAGTGAGATGTAGAAGAGAAGGGGGCTGAAAAAAACCTCTTCTCATGATGACCGGCTCTGTTTGAACCCTGCTTTCACCTGATGCTATAGTGAAGCGGGTCCTCCAGAGCGGCATCAGTTGTTCGATGCATCTCACTATTTGATCGGGTACCGCAAGGCACTCGAGTAAGTACAACAACAACTCATGCGATGTTGTATCGAATGCTTTACGATAGTCGATCCAGGCCATAGAAAGATTCCCTTATATTGCACGGAGTCTATCGATCAGCAAGTTCTCCTTACAGCACGCGGAACCTCTCTTCGACTTTTTTTGCTCATATATCCGTTCGAACACCGGGTCAACTGCTCGGAGAGTAGAGAGTACAATATGCGTGTGAACATCTTGTAATACGTATTCATGCATGCTATCGGTCTGTAATTCTTAGGATCCGACAAATCTCCATTCTTCGGGATCAGCACGGTTCGCCCCTCGAAATATCATTCCGGAATCAGCTGCTCCCCATTTAGCCAAGAACTGAATATTCTGGCCAAATGTTGGTGACGCAGTATTTCGGGCTCACATTTCTTCTTTCACTAGCCAAGTTTCTGATATAACAGCTATATCAACTTTCAGTTCATTGATCATAACATCTAATTCATCCATTTTATTTTTGAGAGATCTTGAATTAAGATCAAGAATTTTCAGATGCTCATTGTCAGAACAACGAAATTCCGAAATTGACGATATTTCCCAACATTTGACATTGCCGTTGTCAACCATTGAAATCGATTGTCGAATATAATTTGTGCTCATAGTATTTCAGCACTGAACAAGTTTTGTCATATGCTGAGTGACTAATGCTAAATATTGTGCTGTAATGCGAGTTCGAGTATATGCAATTCATACATTTTGTTTCGGTTTTTTCTGAATGGTTTTCTCTACAACGGGGGCAAATGGAATCGTTCCTACATTTGCCCGTTGCATGACTGAAACGAAAGCATTTGTTACATTGAGTTACATAATTGTTTTCAAAAATGTAAAAAATCTGCCAAACTACAAATAATTTATAGTTATTTTGCATAATTTTCTTGAAGAGATTCACCTCGAGATTCATCTCAGCAAATGCTGTGTATGTATTTTTTCCTTCTGAAAATTTCATGTGATGAATTATGAATGTGTCAGTCTCACTTATTATCCTGTTT